>JAHZMV010001271.1:0-14320 GCA_027743765.1 Coecobrya sp. COE2 | reverse complement strand
CAGCATTAAAATGTAGTAAATAATATGTATCGTATATTCTTAATTTAATTCCAATACAACACGAATTGTGCAATTATAAAGTAACAAGTGCGTTTCATAAAATGATAAGGATAATATGTAACAGATTTGCATATAAAGGGTTATTTTTGGGGTAATCGGCTATTTATATACATATTGTAGGTAGTTGTATGGGTCTCACATCACGAGTGTATATGATTTCGCAAAATTTTTAACGTAATCACAGACCAACACCAAGGGACTATTTAATGTATATAAATTATAGACTCAAAATTTTAGCCAGGTCTCGTGATTCATGTATTGGAGGAATAGGAGGGGCATAGGTTTATAGTGTCCGTATACAACTACTGATATGACAATGGCTTAAATCATAGCTGATATATTAATGTCGTCAATAGTTAGGAAATCCACTTTAAAGTTTTTGCTTTGGTTTTTAAACACTGAGTACCTAACCTTTCCTGTATATTGAGGAACTCTAAATTTTAGTCATCCAATCATCGGATTCAGTTTAAATTTTTTAAAGATTTGATTCATGCTTATTATTGTGTCCGTACTACTGGCTGGGCTACCGTTCAACCTTATAGCTTCGTGTTGTAGTGAGTAGTCACAAATTTTAGTTTACGTCCATTTTAACTTGGCTAAAACCATTTGGTAACAAAGCACAATCACTTGTTGCAATTATTTAGTTTATTATATACATCTTTAATATTTTCATTTTTCGTCTTGTGACTTTTCATGGGTTTTTGTATATTTATCACCTTGCATCCCATCATTAACAATATTTTATTATTATTGTAAGCTGAAGTTAAACAGCTAACATGTACAAATCATTACTGTAATTATCCAAGAAGAAATAGTTTAACCATTTCACGTATAGAATCAAAATCAGTGAGGGGTATAAATGGACTGCATGTAGATGTAAAATATTATAAGGGAAGCGCTGTTACTACATACTGAAAGATTCATGATTAAATCATAACGGAAAAAAATAAGGCATCATGGCATGCTTAAAAATACACACTAGAAAAGTCATGATAATCGAATGAAAAATGGTGAGTGTGAAGACTTGTGTATGTAACTTGAGATCTTCATTCATAAGAAAAAATATTACAATATAATATGCTAAGTTATAACAAATAAAAAGTGTTCGTGAGAAAATGTAGTGTGTGTGCCGCCATTAGTAGTGGTACTATGCATTATTGTTCTTCCCTTATTACTGCACTGCAGTGTCAGTATTTCAGTGCTAAATTTTAGCTTGATACCGTTTTTTCGTGAAAAAACTTAATTTTACTGTGTTTTATTTAGATATATTAAGGTATATAGTAATTAGAGTAGGGTTTCAAGATAATTGTGAATTTATGTTCTTGGTGTGCCGTGCAGTTGTTCTCTAGTGATGTCATAATTTGTCGATGGTTTTAATTAGAAAGGGCAGCTCGTCCGAGTTGGTTTCTTATCACAGTCATTATTACAATTTTCTTACATTCTTAACTACTTTCTTTACTAAGCATTATATATAGCAAGTCTTCTAACAGTAGCCCCAACCCAGTTTACGCTATTTTTAATTCAACCATGAAAAAAATCAAGCTTAGGGGAAAAGAAAGTAATTTACATATTAAGAACCAAAAATACGCTAATAAACGTAATGCGAACTTTAGCTGTGCTGTATCGCGCTGATATATTATTAAAAAACCACACACGTGTCGGGTCCATTGTATTTCTGTGTAATTATATAACCAAAAGTACATAAGATTATAATATATTGATTTTTATAAATGTCAACTGTCAATTTATATTAAGGTACTAACAGGAGAAGAGCTCGTTAACACAAATTCTACTTGCTGTTATCAGGGCTAATGACTGCAGATAAAGAAATATGTTATGATAAAAAAATTACTTTTAAAACCTCTGAGTTTGACGCACTACATGCCTGAATTTTACTAACTGTTCATTCTCAGCAACAAAAATTCTGTGGAAAATCTGCCTTGACAGAGTAACAAATTTATTATATATTATATTATACTGAAAAAAAAATCTTGTATCTTTATATAAACACGAAATATATAGAATATAATTTATTACAGATACAAATATATTATATATAGTCATTTTAAGGGAAAATAGAAAATTGTTAGTTTACGTATAGCATGTAAATGTCCAAAACTTAATTGTGTATATAGCGGATGTAAAAACAACATTTTTCGGGCTTTTTTAGTGTAGTGAGCTGTAATGTATGTTAGCAGGCAGAATATAATATATATTTGTCCGATGATGATAAGAGGTAGACAATGTAATTTCCCTTCGGTTTAGCTTGGTATTATTATTGATAGCAAACTTCTTTTAGTGGTAGTTAGTTATATATAATGATGACCAGTTTATAGTGGCTGTGTTTTTAATGGTGCACAACTCGTTTTGTCCGGTTCGACGATACCAAAAATTACCATATTTGATAGTGTAACTTTTTTGTGTGCTAATATTTTTTGTAATTATGTACTATTAGTTTAAAACGTTAACATGTATATTATTGTTATATCATTATGTCTTATTAACATAACAAAGGAGAAACTCTTGAATAAGAAGGTTGGAGTGCTTTCTGATCTAGTACGTAGTATGTAACAACATAATTGATGATAATATGCATACATTTTATTATGTGTTATGTTCACGTGTGGAGCCAAGTGAATTGTCATATAAGTGTAATTGAATTTTTTTTGTATGCGTGAGATATTAATCATTAGTAATATTAATTTTTAACATGATTGATGCATGTAAAAAACAAAGAAACTATACTTCCCTCTGGGAAGTGTTTCATGAGAATGAGTTTCTGAATTCATTTTCTTTCTCAAGGATTTGATCAATGATTTCAAGATTTTAGTGTCCATATTAACTTCACTTAACTGTTCGTTTTTTTCTATTAATCTCATTTGTTCTTGTTTTTATTGCTAGTTATTATTTTTTGGTTTGTTTTATTTTATTTCAATATTACCTATTACTTATTGAAATAGTCATCGTAAAATGATGATTGTTTCGTGAGCACGTATGTATACCTTCCGCCAACGGAACTGCTGTTGGTGTCTTGAAAAGGCAAATTGCCTAAATAATCTCCAATCATTATTAATGTTAAAGAAAAGAACCAATCTTTTAGACGATTTTACTTTAGAAAACTGTATTGTAATGTCTTATGTATCTTATCCAGACTTATATGCTATCTTATGTGGAATATAAAATAGATATACAATTATAAAAATATATATAAGAAATTAATAATTATCGTGACATCGTGACGTAAACCTATGTTAGTATGTTAAATTACCTGTTCAGTAAATGTTTGAAAAATAACAGACTTAAGTTCTTATAATAATATTAATAATAATAAAGCCAACGAACGCCAAAACTACAAATTTTCGTTTTTCTCGTGGTACATTTTTTATTGATTAAGTAGCATTTTCTGCAACAAATCACTTTGTACATGCAGGAATCGTGGAGAAAGCATTTTTAGCGCTGTTGCTGTTTTTAATAAGGTGACAAGTTTCCATTATTTTTCAGGTTTTTTTCATTTTTTTCTGTCCAAGGGCTCAACGGCTAGATAGACGTATATATTTATATTAACGGTTCGAGGTGGAGGTGCTTATCTGTTAGTAAAAGTTATAATACTCAATGCATAATTTGGTTGATTGGTCATAAAATCATAAAAACTAAATCGGTGATGGTCTCGTATTCCAAGTCTATAGTGTTATATATTTTAATTGCACAAAGACCTAATTGGGCATGCACTTATTTTTAAAAAATTTAAACGCTATATTATTTTCTAAATTGGAGATGGTTCTGTTGCTATCATAAATCACTCTAGATTGGCTCTAGGTCATGGTTCTTCTGACAAACCTATTTTCAGGGCTTATATGGTTAACTTAACGTTTATTCCAATCAGGAATCATTGGGCTGCTTTGTTTCATATAATTTTTTGTAGATAGTTGAAAACTAACGTTCCTTAACACATTCTTCTCTCGATAGTTTATTGTTATTTTTCAAGTAGTTCATTCTAATAACTGCTTAGTTTACGACAGGAATATAGTATATTTATAATGAAGCACTAAACCATTATATTTCCCACAGTATAATATGTATCTGTACTTTGTTCTTCCTTTATACCTTCCTCTCTAAGCATAAAATTCTTTTTCAAGCTCTACTAGCTAACTCGTAGTAACAAATTTATTAGAAAGTTCCTTGTAACTCTCCCTTACTCCCTTGTTTTTTTAAATACAGCAATTATAGAGTCATTTTTGTAGAAATTTTTGCCTTTATTATTGCACCTCACAAACATTGACTTTTTGGGGGCTACATTAGACTAGCTTTGTTTCTCAGTAAAAATTTTTCAATTAGCGACTTGATTGGGGAAAATGGTGGCTACATAAAAACTGAATTTAACAGGTCAGGGATCCTTTCCACCGCGTCCATGCTTTATATTTGAGGCCGTAAGTCCAAGCTCAGCGGAAAGAGGTCCTAGTTCAGCGGAGAGAAAGCGTTGTCGCCTTTGTGGCAAAGTAGTGTCAAATGACTACCAACATTACAGAGTTCACTTCCCGGGAAATTATCCGTTGAGTAACCCATGAGTTTAATCGTATTTATATATAAATTCAACATGACTTTCTTTTATTCAATAAAATTAAGAATAAAATATTTATTCTTAATTTTTAGGTGCCAGATTTGTCAGAGCCTGTTTAAAAGGTTTTAACTCTATATGAAAAAATAAAAAAAAACATTCGTATATTTTATATTTTTTGCATACATTTCCTTCTTTTTTTGTATTTAATTTTTAATTTTTGAAAATTTTCGAAAATAAGGAAGGACTACTGGAAAACGCATATGAGAAAGCAGCACCAAGTGGCTTTCCCTTCCGCTGCCGAGAGCAAGGAAAAGAAAGAAACTGGCACTGGCAGCTCCTCCAGTAAAGCTGAGAAAGACCACGCCCATAATGCGACCCATCACCCTCATAACGCTGATAACACACAGCACATCATCATCGACCATCAACATGGTCAAAGGGAAAAATTAAGGAGTAGGGGAGGTGCTACATCCTCGAATCATCATCATGACAAAAGCGATTCCAAATGATAGTTATTTAAACCCAAAGATAACAATTTCTATTAAAATATATAAACTGGTCGATTTAAGGGGCAATCTGCAAATAGGGTTTCTATCAATTTTGACTATCGGTCCGAAAATAATATGTATATGCCGTTGTTGCCTTAATATAAGTAATTATATAAAAAAATTAACACAACGTTACTTGAAGAAACACACTTTACGTTATGAATATTATTCATTTAAATCGAGTTGCCTCCACAATTATTGTTCATTATCGTTTAATTTTAAAATAAGTAATACCGAAACTAGAGAATGTAAATTGTTGACGAAAAATTGACAGTTTTTAATTTACGCTGCGACGAGTGGAAATATGTATGCTAAAAATGTATTTATTTGTAACAATATAACTTTAGGGAAATATGTCGCAAAGTTGACATTTTCGCATGCAATGTAGTCATTTATTTGTTTTAGTTGCTTATTTTTATGCCGTACTATATAGGTTTGATGAGGGTGAAATTTTAAAGTATGCTCTATGCACTACACCATGACCTATTCAAGGTTTACTGAACCAGCTTTTCATTTAATTTAACGTTATAATTTATAGCAGTGATTGTATGCAATCGATTCTAGTTTTAAACCAATGTTGCAATTTTCTTCTCCATTTTTGTTCTTTAAACAAATGTTCCTAAAAACGAAACGAATAGATAATAGAAACCCGGTATGAGTTTTCATCAGTCAAAACTTAGCAATGCAATCATCTTAGACGGTTAGATGTAAATTGAGTATTATTATAAATATTTGGAAACGTGCCGCATGCTTATATACCTCAACGAATTCTGATATAGTCTTTCTAGTTACTGCGTTCGAAAGTCAGAAATTTGATTTAAATTAACAATAAACCGAGCCGACCATCATAGGATAAAAATAACTTTTTGCAAGAGAGATCTCGTAGTTTACCAAGTTTGCGGATTACATGCATGGCTTTTTTTGTCTTTTTATCCTATAATATTGTAAACAATCAACCGGTGATTAAAATTTAATTGTAAATAATTTATTTAATTTCAGTTAATAGAAAATGCAAAGTACTAATTTATGGATAAATTTAAGCAAAGCATCGAAGCTAATGTAAATAGTTTATAAGGTAAAAGTCGACATATTTTGAAGAGTCAACAATGTAACTTCGTGCCAATACACCTAATCACATCACATCAGTCAAAAAAAACTTATCCAAAAAGATGTATATTAATCAATATTTATATATGGTCACCTTTATATCAGTGTAAAATAAAAAAATCATGACAATGAATAACGAGTAATTTGGAGTTAACAAAGTTAAATTTATTGGACAATGATGAATGCGTTCGTAATTTATGAAAAATATTCAAATAAAAACAAAGTTGATTGAAACGTGTAAATGCGACCTTTTTGCGACCGTGCATTGACAATAAAGCAATCATAATCATTACTTTTTTTACAATTAAAACATGGGCAATTTCACGATTGTAGCGATTTTCAATATTAATTTTTCACATCTTCATATAACTGATTCTCATACTCATACTCAACTCATGTCACATAGCATAATATCCGTGGGGACTTTAACATTGGGAGCTAACATTAAGGAATAGTCATTCATTGCCCACCATCATATCGCGACTGTCAATACTGATAATTCGGAAACAATATGCAAACAATTTTCTTTATTATTTTTAGTAACATAATAATGAACACACATTAGAAACACTGCCAACCAAAGGGCAACCACCACAAATTATTTCTGTAATAAACTTGTTAGGGTGACGTATTTCACGTTACAATTTGCAAACAATTTTCTTTATTATTTTTAGTAACATAATAATGAACACACATTAGAAACACTGCCAACCAAAGGGCAACCACCACAAATTATTTCTCTGTAATAAACTTGTTAGGGTGACGTATTTCACGTATCTCAAAAATTCCAAGTTTGCAAAATCAGTTGATTGATCGGGTAAGTATTTTGTTTAAATATGTTTTAAATTAATACATTGTTGAAGGTAATACACACTACAGTTCCTATTCACTATTGACGTCTAAACTTTTGTCTGAAATGAAACAAGGATTCATAAAATATTAAAAAACATCTATCTATCATCAAATATATGGTTATATTTTTATCAAATCATTAGCATTTTTTACTCACACTTATCATTCAGATCATGGAGGCTTTTGGCTACGTTCGTAGAAATTTGACGCATGTCTGAATACTTGGAAGCAGTGGCTTTATTTAAGTTCTCCAATAGTTTATAGTCCTCCTGCAAGAACAATAATCATTATTATTTTAGCTTAATGCTTTTAAATTGGCTCTGTCCAAAAATATTTCCCATTTTACACCTGCATTTTTCACGTACCTGGACTAAACTCAGTTCACCTTGTAAATAGATTGCAGTCTTATCGAACATGGCTCTTGCTAAATGATCCAAGCTCGGGTCATGTTGTTCTCTGATGTCCATACTCATCATGCTTTCTGACATGTCACAACCTATGACGATGAATTGACAAAATGGCAAAAAAAATCAGTATTGGGTCATATTGTACCTACCAAATGCTACTAATCTATATATAGTTTATAGTCTTTAAATTTTACCTGCTGCTGAGCCTGAGCCTGTACCCCCATCGGTAACTACTTGCTCACTTGAAGTGGACATTGCTAACTTCTGGTAACACTGATACACCTGAGATTGTAACTTAAAGACTTTACAGCCAGGGATGTAGTTAATATAAAATGAACGCCCGTTACTGATATCGTCGGTGCTCCGTGAAACTAACGTAACTACCTTGATCCCTAAGAATGTAAAGAACGTAACTACCTTGATCCCTATAAGTGAAAATGACGTATCTACTTTGAACTCTTAATATGAAATTAACGTATCTGCATTTTTCGTAATTTTGAGACAACGTAAAAAAACAAACTGGAACAAATAACTATACTATAATATTTTAATTATTCTGGACAATATGCTACCAGCCAAAAAATTATAACCACTCTACACGAATCACAAATTGCAAAATTTTAAATATATGGAAGAGATTTATAGAACTGGTAACATTCTTGCGGCAACGCTTCCAGTTAGTCCAGAGAACTGTTTTTTATGTAAACAATGAGATACATTTTCGCTCATCATAATGTGTGTATATGCTATGTATGTGGTATCAATCTGCTCAGAATTTTGTGGAGAAATTCATTGTACCGTAGTCTCACGTTGCCCCATAAATGTAGTTACGATTATTTCATTCTTGAGGATCGAAGAAGTTACGTTAATTACATTTTAAGAGAGCAATGTAGTTACGTTCTTTACATTCTTAAGGATCAAAGAAGTTACGTTGATTTCACGGAACAGCGACGATATGTTGTTTAAAGTCCAAATGTTAGTCAATATATAGCGTTGATGGCAACTAGTAATAGAATGCAATGCAGACTTTTATATAGTAATAGTGAAGTATCTGCTTAGCTAACATTCATTTTCTTAATCAGTAATCCTCAAGCCAAAATTGCAATTTGTGTTTTGATGATTAAATGTCTTAAAATTTAACCCCACAGTTATAAGTGTACACGCTGTTGAGAAAATCAATAGCAGAGAAATAAAATATAATCCGTGCTTCTATTTGTCAAGCCAATGAACGATGAAAATTTCACTCAGTTATAAAATCTCATCTTATTAACATAATAATAATATTTATGTAGTGGACTGTGCAGCTTACAACCAGCCCAGATGGTGGGCAGATGTGATTTTACTTTACAATCTTTTATTCTACTCGCCTACTCACTACTCGGTGTAGTTTTCTCTGCTAAAAACATCAAACTGAGCAAAGTATTGCGCTTTGTGCTGCAAAACAAGAAGACGATTATATGTTTGGGGGAACTTGAAACATCTCTAATTATCCATGCAGTAGCATAAAAGATCATTTTTGTTCCGAAATAAAGTAGTTTTATGTATGATCATAATATTTGCAAATTGCAAATTATGTAAATATTTCTTACAATGCCCCAATTGCGACAACTTTGCAATGAACTTGTTGCTGTGAAAGCTTGCTATATTAATGATATTTACAAAAACAATAGTCAACAGCAAAAATGTAGCTTTATTAAACATTTTTATTGTAACGATGTAATTAAAACTAAAAATCTGGTACAAATATTTACTGTACAATAGTCAATATATTTATAGTAAATGGCAGAAAAAGAAATATAAATTCCAATGCACACTGGCTAATGGAAAATAAGATGAAGTAGTAAAGGGGTAACGTGAGAAAATTACGCATGTCGATGAACTAAAAGTATACAAACAGTCTATTACAATTAAGAATCAGTTTATAAGGTTTTGCATTCTTAAGAGGTACATAAAACAAGATACCATACCTATGTAAGGACAAGAATTGTATAATTATAAAAGTTGGATAAGTACTCCATGAGTCATGAGTGCATATAAAACAGTGGTATAAATTATAGACTTAGGTAGACACGACAAATGCCTATGACTTATCATTAGCAACAATTTTCTTCCTCCTAAAGATTGTAGACTGCTTATTTGTATCCCCATCCGCCGTATCCACCTGGAAATGGTAATAAGCGTTTTAAATATATGAGTTCATTCACTTTTGAAACATACTTGTAAAAGTAAAGCCGAAATGTAAAACGTGCGTTGTGTACAAATCGTGCGCTATGCATTATTGGAAGATTGGCTTGTGAAATAGAATAAAAACTTTGTGCGACAACTACAGAAACACTAATGTGCTAACCGGATCCTCCAAACCCTCGCCCACCAAACCCACCAAATCCATGGCCGCCTCCTCCAAATCCACCGTGACCAGCGTGACCACCAAACCCAGAACCTAAGTGCATCAAGCGGTAATTGAGAAGTGCAAGTGATTTTTATCATTATCATTTAGATGTGCAATGTGAACTAAAACACTAATTCTATCAATATTTCAAATTACCGTATCCACCTGAAAAATCAATGAAAATGCATTGTTAAACCCAACCTCTTTACGAAATTATATGTTGCATTAAATATTTGGTGTTGATTTGAATGTAACTCACCACCATATCCTCCATTCCAGCCACCTCCATAATTCCCATAACCTCTTCCGAAACCTCCATGTCCACGTCCGTACCCCCCATATGCCCCTATTTCCCACCAAATCCATGGCCGCCTCCTCCAAATCCACCGTGACCAGCGTGACCACCAAACCCAGAACCTAAGTGCATCAAGCGGTAATTGAGAAGTGCAAGTGATTTTTATCATTTAGATGTGCAGTAAGAACTACGAACACTAAAGCTATCAATATTTCAAATTACCGTATCCACCTGAAAAATCAATGAAAATACATTGTTAAAACCAACCTCTTTACGAAATTATATGTTGCCTTAAATTTTTGGTGCTGATTTGAATGTAGCTTACCACCATATCCTCCATTCCAGCCACCTCCATAATTCCCATAACCTCTTCCGAAACCTCCATGCCCGCGTCCGTACCCCCCATATGCCCCTGTTATCAATTTATACGTGAAAGTAATGAATCTCTGCCGTTTCACGTTAAGAAAAATGTCTGCCAAAATTGTTATAACGCCTATTACCATATCCACCTCCACCAAACCCTCCATTCCATCCCGCTCCATAACCACCATACCCTCCATTCCATCCACCACCTCCATAATTGCCATAACCTCCATTCCACCCGCCACCACCCAGTCCTCCATAGTAGTTCCCTTCTGCGGTTTCAAAATCATCTTTCTTATCTGCTTTGTCTACACCAGCAAAAGCCGTTGCGGCTATCGCCAAGATTATCTACAACACACAAAAATAAATTGTCAATCCCGATATTTCTGAATGAATAAACTGCACTTTGGACGGAAGGGAAACGGAGTTTATGAAAATTGTTTACTTACAAAAAATGTTCTCATTTTCAATGTTTTCAGATAAACTCTTGTAATAAAAATCACCCTATTCGTCGTTGGAAAGACTGGACACATGAATGCAACTGATACCAAAACTGAATTTGTGAATCCTTTTATACTCAAAAGTGTTCTCGTCTAAAACGACAAGGGCAGCAGAGGGGAAAACCAAGCTTGTACAAAGCGTACTAATATAGCGTCATCCGTCATGACCCTTGTTTGATAGTTAAAGTATCTATTATACAATTTCATGCAACGGTAAGCAACCACTGATTTTAAGATATTCATAAGAACAAGGTGCATGAATGGTAGTACGATGAACGCTGAGCGTCGCGTCATAAATGTAGCACATGCAAAAATAAGGATATGTAATCTGTAATAATAATAGCCTAAAAGTAATAACAAAAATGTGTGAAACGTGACAGCGACAAGATATCTTATTTTGAAAGAAAATACGCCATGAATGTACCTTTGCAAATTTTACGTTGTACTTACCTGTGCGTGCGATACTTTTGGAGTATCTTTTTAAAGAAAACTGGTAAGATGTCACGAAACAAGTGGTGGTGGAAAGGGTTCCTCACCAGAATGAAATGCTATGTAATATGCTATGGTTGAAACTATAGTTCTACAGCCTTGAAATTTAAAATATAAACTATAACACCTGAATTTTGAACATTGAACTGGCCAGCAAATGAGAACGAAAGAAAATCAGACTCAGCAAGCTTTTAAAGTGGTAATTGAATATTTAGACATGGCATGCTTCCTAAAATTGGCAAACTAATTTTTAGCTGTGTTTTATCCAGTTGAAGGTAAAATGTCTCTTTTTAATTTTAAGATTTATGAATACTTGCGCCGTAATTGCTAAAATATTAAATAAATAATCTTATGATCTTATGCGAACTAACTGTTAGGTTCTAGAATTATTGTTAATGGTGCTCAATGAGAGTTGGTGTTACGGTTCCCTTGAAAAATCATTTGGCAAATCAGCTCAAAATCAGAAATTATGAAACCAAATGTCACGATTTACAATATTATTACCTTTTCCTCGGCATATCTGTGGCAGTGGCACAGGGTTCAGCTTAACCCAGCTAAAAAGCTGAACATCATAAAGTTGAAACTTTACTCTACATCCCACCCAATAAACATTATCTAATACGAAATCAATGCATCTCGGAGAAGTATGACCATAAACGACCATTCATAACAATAAAATTATCAATACTTTCAATATCAATGCCATACAAATTACTATCCAATCGTCATGAACCAGGTTAATTGCAGTGCTTTTAAAAGTTTGTTGTTGCACGTACTTTCATTTCTTTTTAAATCAATACCCAAAATGTGATTGAACTAATCCATTTAGGATTTGTTTAAAAAGTTTAAATTTATAAGACTATATTTAGCAAAAGGATGGTGCTTTTTAAGCAAGCTAAAATAAAAAGTAATATTGACCGGGTTTCTTCCTTCGTTCTGGTTTGCAGAATGACCTAATGTATTGAGTTTTGAGTTTATTGAATTACTTGGTTGGAAGTAATTTACAAGGTAGCACAGAATGAGTTCAACATTTCATAATTTAAATCAAGGTTGTGTAACGAGAATAACAAGAAAGTCAGGGGAAGTCACTGTCATTCAGTAAACAAGGTATGGATAATTTATGGCTTTAAACCAGTGAAAACATGTAATTTTCTTGGGATCTTGGTGCTTAAACATCACGAAGAGAAAAGGAAATCTTGAATATGTCATTTTAAAACGCTGCAAATTACGCTGTGGATGGGCATTATTTTGCGTACTCCTCAAAGGTAAAATGTACACGCATACAGATTAAATAAGACAATGCCAGATTTTTAGCGGAGATAAGTGACTTTCGGTGAAATTCGTAAATAGGCTTGGCTTGACAGTCTCCGAGTTGATTTTAATAATAGCATACCAACAACTGCACGTGGAAAGGTTTTTATTAAAAAAAAGTCTTTGACGCATGGATTAAATGATACACTTGTTATAATAGTTTCTACTGACAAATACCCCGCAAACACAGACATGCAGACAGACGTGATGTAACAGTGACAAATGGCAATAATAATTGTAGGTAGCAACTTTAAATAATTAAATTACTGAAATATTGTGAACAAATGGCAATTTATTTTATATTTTCACCTAATGCGTCATTTTAGTTTAAATCTGTTTTAGCTACTGTTCTTCAAAAAGCTTCAATTTTCAGTATCTAAACATGCGCATGTCCTAACATGAACCGTCATATTTAGTCTACATCTTGAGCTTTGGGCTCTGTGCGTATTTATTTGAGTTGCACGGTAGCATATTTTGATAAACAACGTGTCATTATTAACTACATGTAAACACATTTAATTTTTCAACATGTTAGTTCTTTACGTGTTAAGTGTTTTTAACTATGTTTTGTCTAGCGTATGACGTAAAGGTTTTTTTTATATTTTTACAAGTGCCGGGCGGCGGTTATAGCTATACCACATTTTTATATTCATAAACTGAGCATAATATTGCATAATGATGATCTTTAGTCATTGGCAGTGTGGTTAGTGCTTCTGTGCAGCAGAAACAAGAGCAACTGTTCCAACCAATTATGGTGTTGGTTTTCCTGCCGTCGGGTGAAGGGTATAGAGTGGATGTCCAAAATCGGTACACTTTCACACTATCAATCTAGGAAAATTAGTTTTTAATTATGTAAGCATACTCATACTATATGATATATAGTATACATGAAGCTATTGAAGGAATGAAAATATGATTTGCCTTAAAACGTAACTTCAACAAATCAAATGGAATGATATTAACAACACGGACATTGGTTAAAAAATTATCATTACACCAAGATAAATACATTTTTGTAATTACTGAAGAAGCCATCTTTTAAGTTAATATGATTTCAGCAAGCATCGAGCGTAATTATGACCAGAAACGTCTTTGTACATTTTGTATGGGGCGATAAGTAAAGTAAGTTGTGCCAGTTGTAAGTAAATATTTTTACTAACCCACACAATTATTGTATTGTACATACGTATAAAAACTACAATGTCAAGGAAGATTTTCATGGATCATATAATAAGCTCCAGTAAAACACATTATACCCTCTTATCGATATACCTAGTATTCGTATATCATCGTATACCACACCTAGAGGATGGCCGTTTGTGCAATTTTAACATGAAATAAAAAACGATGAGTTTTGTATATAAATATATATGTGCAACATATAAAAGTGTTTATTTGTCTTCGTCTACATAATCCACTTTATGTCTATAATTTTTAATAC
>JAHZMV010001270.1:0-33386 GCA_027743765.1 Coecobrya sp. COE2 | reverse complement strand
ACGACTGAAAAGTGCCATCCACACAAACATGATCGTCATATACTTAACTTAATTAATTAATGCCATTATAAAACTTACTTTTTGTGTATCCGTCGCGTTTTGCTCGTCTTCACTGCATCGACTACGCTAATGTCTTTAAATGTGGTTTTTGTGGCTAATAAAGTAGAAGCGCATATAACCCAACTTGTTATATGCGCACATAACACATTCACTTAAACCGAGTGTGTGGGTGGAATTAAGCTGGACGGACGTTTTTTTAGATAATTAGACGGATGACGGAATGAAATATTGAGAATCCAAAGTTAATACAAAGACATGAGACAAGTCTTTGCTTTCAGTCTAAAGTGTTTACTCACTTTAACATCTGACGAGATGCTATGTTGTCTCTCCGTTTTTTGTGCTCTCCCACACCACCAACAGTTCAGTTCCCTAGAATTTCGTCCAACTTATCACATCCCTTTTTGTGGACAACAAGGGAAACGGAGTTCCATGACTCATTTTTTTGTTAGGCTGTCACTATGCTGTGCTGAGTACTCACTCATTTTATGTGGTTTTCTGTCTATTTCAAGATGATCCTTTGTGTAATGAAAAAATGCTTACAACAAAAGGGGTTTGTTGTAGGAAAAACCGGGGATGATGCACAATGCCCCAAACCGTTTAGAATAGCGTATTAATTTGGGTTTTGAATAGAATAATTTATGGGTAAACACCTTTGAATCGGTAGAGAATTCTAAAAGGTTTATATTTCTGGCTGTGTGAAAAACTCATTGATGTCAAAATTATATGATGATGTATTTCTTGGGGTGTTCGGCAACTTTGTTCTCTGGTAGAAGCCGATATGGAATAAAATTCATGTTTAAACGCGTGGAGAGGTATGCCATGCGTTTGAGTTTTATGGATACTTTTTGTGCGTGTGTCTAAAAAGTTGGCATTTTTTATGTTTGCAAAACAGTTTTGCATACAAACTGTTTTCTTTAACAATCGTAAATTCTTTTTATGCATTTTGTATGTGCCTACATTCCTATGAGATATGCGTGTAGAAGGAATGTAAACTGAACATGTATGTGGAAATAAACTGGAAAAACTTTTTCAAAGTTATTGGCTTACTTTGTTTGTTATATCGTGGCGCTTCCATTTGGTGGAAGGTAGTTTAGAAAATGGAATACTATTTCTCACGACAGCGCCGCCAGTAACAAGGTAAATGAGATTTTTCTTTGATGTGTCATTAAACGAACTTTTTATAGATTTTGATTAATTCAACTATAGTGCCCCAATATGACCCATGATTACTTTTCCCATTTGCTAATGTGTATCTTCATAATATTCTTTTGGCGAAATAGGACCCTTGACCCTTTCACTGCTGACAACGTTTCTTTTGATTATGGATGATTTTATGAACAATTTTAATCAACTTGTACATACTTTGTGTTAAAAACAACACTTCTTTAGCATATCATAACGATTACCAGAAGTGAGACGTTGACCGATAGTATCTTTATATAAATATACATAGTTTGTGTTAAAAACAACACTTCTTTAGCATATCATAACGATTACCAGAAGTGAGACGTTGACCGATAGTATCTTTATATAAATAGTTTCTTAGTCAGCTAGCTATAGAAGTAATAACACTGAGGCATTTTTATAGTCTATGTTCTACCAATTACCTTTGAGAACACTAAATCTTTCATCACTGTGTAGTAATAGCCCGATTCTAGTTTCTTGGTATAATACTGGCAGCCGCGTTCTATTTTCTTCTTTCTTCATTTCTGATATGACCTATGAAAAGATTCGTTAAAGTGTTCTACAATTAACAAACTGGGTTGGTTCTGTCGAATCGAATGATTTTGTTTCAGATGACTTGGTTGAATTCGAATGAAATCCATTAAGATTAATGTGGATTAGATTACCTGACATTTTCTGTTTAGTAAGCCAATTTAAAGGCCAAGAGGACGGAAAGCATCATAATGCAATTTACAAGTGAAACCTCATGGCTAATAATTTCAAATCGTATTCAAATATTATGATTTGTTCCAAGAAATAACGACTAGATACGGAGAATGGATTTGTCTTTCATGATGTCATGATGCCAACTACAAGCTGTCTACTCGCTATCATAATTGCTACCGCATCCTTTGAAAAAAAATCGTTTCTCTACATTAAACAATTATTCACCAACCAACTATTGTGCACGCTCCAAGAATATTTTACACACGTAATTAGGAATGGATCACTAGCTGGGGTGGATTGATTTGAAATGATGTTCACTTCTCAAGGTTTTTCTGCAATGCACATTGACATTATACTACAATCTTATCAATATCACTCCTTTTTTTCATACAACTCATAATAATATTGATGTTCTACTTTTCCCTGCTGTGGGTAATGTTACCCAAGGATGTTTCCATAAATCGTGCATGTAGACAGTATAGCATCACTGTAGATGACTGGGATGGATTAATTGCAAAAATGATTCAGAGTTGCACCTGTGATAAATTAGTAGATTCGGTTATGTTATTCTACCTCCACCCAATCGCTCGTTCTAGCTCATCATCTTAATATTCCCGACACATCCATCTATTACCCACATCCCACATGTAGCTGATAAAACGGAAGAGTATTGAAGTGAAAGGCAATATAAAATTGCTTCATGTTATGATATCATTGATATTAAAGGATTACAATATTTTTATGCAGGTGGTCCAAGAAGCAAGTGTGTTGTATTTTATTTCAGTAATTTATGACTAAACACATTGAATTTATTGCAATCTCATTCGTAGTGGCTTATCTTAATGAATTATTGCATTATCATGTAGCATGAGTATATTCAGTGTTTTCCCTTCAGATATGCCTTATTGTATGCCTTGTAAAGTAAGCAGCTTTCACACATTTCACAGCAAGCGAGATTTATACATTCGTGAGCCATTTTTTGTCCCCAGATAAATAAGAAGTTTCATGAAGCTTAAACCCTTGAGCTTGGCATTTCAGCCAACATTATATTATTTTCAAGTCAATGACCTCCACTGCGGGAATGACAAGACTCTTCTCGAACACTACCATCAATATCATCGCTACAAAACTTGGAAATGGAAACAGGATAAAATATTTTTGTCTATCGGTATATAAAGTCGGGGCAAATTCATACTACTTTCTTCAGTTGTTGTAATCATATCCCAGCTTGCTCCTCAATCCGTATATTTTTTTTATAATTTCTTAAACCGTTTTAAAAGGCATCATCCACTTTCATTCAAGTGAATTGGAATCGGAAACCTGAAAAAGTAATAAAACCTATAATATCATAAGACGGTACACTGTCTGTACAAGACAAGTAACGCATTGCATGAAAACAGCATGAAATCCAGACAACCGGCTTTTAAGAATCAAGCTTTTTTCAAGTGTGTACAGTTACAGTTACGGTTTACTTTGACACCTACGGACTGTGTGTATGTAATTATGTCTTTCTTGGGTATCAGATTTCTCCTTGTCAGCTTTTCAAATTGCATATAACGCAGATGACAGCCGTCAATTTTCAATTAGCTTAAATTAGACAAGTTAGCATTCATACAAGGGATTTTTCGATAAAGATGCATAGTTTACAAAGGAATTCGGAGGGTTTTTTATTATAAATAATATTGAGTGTATGATGATTTTTACAGAATTGCATAAAAGTCGACATTGTTTGTTCATGTTATGATGCTTTACTTATGCTTCTACATAAGGTGTGAGGTCAATGGTTTTGGAGCTATAATTTTTTATTTGTAATTAAACACAAGATTTAAAAAATGATTAATGGCCTTGGTAGGCATAAAAGCGTTAGTGGCATACTTGATATTAGTTTTTGATTTAGAGTAATGACAGAAGCACTTGTGCATTGTTTCACCTGTCATTGAAATTAATATACCGTTGTAAATTTTCCGTTACCACCGACAAGGAAAGATTATCATGTGCACAGCATTATGCCGGTAAATGTTAAGTTTCATAATCATATTCTATTCCAGGAGATCTTTGCACTTGATCGGAGAGTATTTAGTATAGAGGGATTTTCATGATTCTCATCTACCGTTGAGTAGTTTTCCTCTCCCCTTTCACTCTTCGACAGTTTTTTTATTCGACGAAAACAGTGCAAACAAACTTGGCAGCGCTGTACTTATCTGATCCAAAAATAGAGCTTCGTGTTTCAAAGCGAACCCCCTGTGCAGTTTACCAGATTGTAAAACAATCCCATCATACAAGCAAGACGAGTATAGTGATAATCGTTGCAAACTGCAGTCCAATATCCAATTTAAATGAACATGTATTTAAATGTATGAACCTAAACACAACTTATTTACACATTGATATATTCTATTGTGTCGTGGCAAAGGAAGATGGGTGATGTGTGGAGTTGGCAATGAATTGTAAAAGTTGAAAAGATGAGTTTGTTGTTTTCTGCTTGTTTCTTATCCTGTCTTCCATTGTCACACCATTCCCACTGCACGTACGGCACGAGATTTTTTTTACTTCTCTGGATATGTTTATACTTTTGAACTTATTATTATTATATACCTACCGCGTGAAGTAGTAGTTCTTCCCCAAATTACTTCTGGATAGGTGGATGCCAAAAACCATTTTAGCATTTTGTTTTCTACATTTCCTGGTCTTATTGGTTTTATATGCATGCGATGCGAACACCTAAAATGTTTTAGATGGAAGCTAGCCCGTGAGGTGTCAAAGTAAAAGTATGACACTTTCTGACATTCCATAGATCCAATGGGCTTATCATTTATGTATGTGGCAATTGTGAGTGAAGACTTTAACCCTTGTAAAATTGAAGCTAGAGAAGGTTTGTTTATGAAACTGCAGTTGAAAGATGCGTATTTAACGACTGTGAGTAAAGGAAGGTGAAATGTCAATAGCTGCATACGTTATGCATATATCTCTTTCTAAAGAGGTTTCTATCTCCCAATAAGAAGTACAAAATTACATAAGTTAAAATGACTACTGGTTGGTAGATTTATAATCAAATGCTCTTATAACTCTTTAATGAATATCTGTAAAAGAGAAAGCATCAGCAAATAATTGCAATACCGCAATTCATCAGGTCACCGGTAGCCCATGTAGTGTAATAAGTTGTGTAACATCATGAAAACAAGTGTATGTATAGTTATGGTATACGAACTTCAATTACATACATACATGGAATTATATGTCTCGAATATTCTATACAAAAAAATGAATATCAGTAAATCCATAACTAGATTTATATAAACCCCACCATAGGCCACACGGCAAGTAGGGTTAGTAATTGGGTAAAAATAGCTTTGAGCACGTTTGTACTTCTCGGAGGATAGTTTTTTAGTTTTAAACATTTCATACGGTTTATGGTATGTAATGTAATCTGTCAACATCTGTCTCCGAATGACAACATAAATGTTTGGAAAAGAAAATATGGAACAGTATTTTTAAATACATAGTATGTTGACTTATGTTGGTCTTCAAAAAATGGAGTAAATCTTACTTGATGATTTGCGACTTTGCGACATCCTTTTAATAATATGACACTAATAACGGTAATAATAATACATACATTACTCATATTATATAGGCATGTAGATTGTAGAAGGCTGAGTTTCTCTATTATTGTTCAAATTAGAACAATACGGTTTCAATTCAAGTGTTTTATATGCAACGGTGTGAACCCATTTTGCTAACGCTCTTACATGTCATTACAGTTTTGCATTTTCAAAAGATCATTATGATTTTTAAAGGAGCAAAAATGAATGCAGTGTATTTGAGTTAGTAGTTGGCATTGAAATATTATGGAGCATGAAACCATTATTTACATACATACCTACATACATACTTTAGAGATCCAGGCTTTGCTAGTAATCTTGCAGACGATAAAACATTATTTATAGGCAACTAAACATGCAACCGATAAAAATTATACCAAAGTATTTCATGTTCTTAATAAAATTATCAGCATCACAATAAAAAATGAAGTATTTAATTTCATAAACTACTTCAATCGCAATATATCAATTAAGGTTTGTTCATGAAACGACTTTCAGCATACTACTTGGGTGGAATCCTACGTGACAGAGAAATACAATTACCTACATCTGCACCATACCAAAATAGCTAGGAATTTATGCGTCTGCTTCTAAAAGCGACTGTACGTAAGCTATAATTGCTTTTTATAATCCGATTTCTATTTCCTATACATTCTGCTATCTCGTACAATACCATATTATTTGTCCTTCCGTGACAGAAGAGTTTGCGGATTCTTCCGGAATCTGCAAATTAGGGAAGAAGGAAATGGGTAGTGACAGAGGAAATCCATTTGGCATCGTGAATCGTAAATGATTCTACACAGATTGACTTTTAAACATAGTATGTAGTGTAAGTACTTTAAAGAAATGGATACGCCGATGCATTAAAATAAATCCTGGTTGTGTGTAAATTTAACAATGTGTGTACACAGTGTGTACTACACACCTACCAAGGTATATCAGGTATGTATATAATTTTATTGTTTCACGATGAGTGCAAGTAGAGGTTAACATGTTACTATATAATACAATTCATAAAGTCTGTCCGACCAATAATTACAGTTGTACATCCGCTATCACAATTAATTAATATCCGATCACGGAAAGCAAAAACAAATCGTTACTTTCAATCAAAAGTGAAAAGCATATCAGGCGACAATTGGATAGCACGTCGCTATCTTTCAGAAAAATGTTTGCAGCTTACGGATTGAAATTATGTTCACGTTTATATCTTGAGTACAGTGCTACTCCAAAAAATCTCTTTCAAAATACACATTACATTCATATTATTATCACGATTAATGTCTTATAATCCTATACATTTCACATCGTCGTACGATTATTCTTTTAAAACAATGAAGTTTTTGGCTCTGTCTCTAGGTACATCTCTCTGAAATCGCCACTTTTTCAAAGAATGCAAATGTAACGATGTATTATCATCACACTACATCTACTAGGAAAACTTCATCGGGGTACTTAAATCCAAAAATATCTTTGAATTTGAGGCGGGTCTGTGACTCGCCTCGTACCACATTGCATAGCATGCTAGTGAGTTCCAAGCCGACGCACAGGAAGAAAAACTGCCGATAGTCCTCTTGACAGTCCTGACTGATTCCACTGGTAGGGGAAGAAAAACCCTGAACTACTGAATACTAATAACGTACTTGTTCACGTAGGTTTGTCTTTTATATGGAGTCCCCTATACTCATATCTCCATGTAGCAATGTACGAACGATCGTGGTTCAAAAAGTCACTTTTTATTGTCGATACAGTTTAAAACAAAAATGTATTAAACATTTCTTGTTTCGTTCCCTCTGTCGTGCTCAAGTAAAGTACACAAGGGAAGAAGAAACAGAATTTGAAAAGACAACAAACTAAAAATAGTTGCTTTCTTCTTCTTGTTGTTGTATCATGTACTTACCTCTTCACGGAATCCCTTCTTGTTCATACTATTATATAACAGGCTGCACACACTTGCTCATGTGTGTTTAAGCACAAAATGTAATAATAATATAATAGTAATGTTACAAAAATATATATACGCCACCGCCGCCATCAGCTAAATAACGGATTTAAACATAGGATTTTATAGAGAAATAATATAAAACATTCATGGTATTGGTCTTATTCATCTCAAGTAAATGATAGAGAACGGAGGAGTGTTTTCTAGCATTTGCTAAAGTTGTTGTCTTTTCTCCTTATACCCTCGTGGGCCGCATATTTAGTGTCTTTTGCCTTATCGTACATGTCTATTCATATTAATGTAACATCTCTACTTTCGATTGAAACTATCAAGAAAATTCGACGATCACTGGATTGCGAGCCAGAGAGCGGAGGATATATTACAGAGATGATAAGATTCTCGAAGATCGTTTTACTGATGAACACTGTGAACTCGGTATAAGGTTGTGGATGATGCCTCTTTTTCTTGCTGTTAGCGTTTGCACTGCTTTGTTTTTCGATTTCTTTGCCTGCCTTGCTTGAAGGCGTTTCAATATACCTAATTATATTATGTGGCCCATGCAATGCAATGTTCCGCTGCTGCTCTCTTGAATACTCATTATTGTTACGACGCATATATAGTATTTTATTCATTGGATCTCAATGTGTACACTGTGCTTTGATGATAATGATAATATTCACTTTCGTTTCCTCCTAGAACGATTGCTTCCTCTCCGATTCTTTCCTGTCGCAAGCAACAGGCATCAGGAGCAGTTGGCAGAAAACGCAAGAAAGCGGAGTGGAATATTTGCGCTATAAATTTGTCTTCTTGCATGGGAAAAGAGGGAAGATTTGACACTGCTCTGCTCACTGTCGCCTCCCTAAGGAACAATTTTGTTATAAATCAGTATAGCGCTTTAAGTTGACCCAATGTACATTAATGGAAAATTCCAAGAAAATTGGTCGAATCGTTGGGAAAAGACAATAGACTCCCTTTCCATTGGGGATGGGCCTCTTTGCCATTTGAACGAACACCCTTTTTGGATGATGTTGATGTGAAGATGTAAAAATGACTTTGTCCCTTTCATTCCTTTTGGATTTAGCTGAAAATCATTAACTAGTGACATTGGTTATGAGGAGGAACTTCTGAAAATATTAAACAAAATCGGTTAGGTCGTTTCTTAAGCAAACTTAATCACAGACGGACAGCAGGAGCGTACAGTTTCAAGAATCAGGGAATGTATATTAATAAATACACGGTTACTTGTTCGAGAAACTGTTTTTGGCAATGTACCATCGTTTATTGCATAGTCAAGATTGTATCAGAAGTACGAGAAAAGAAAGCAATTTTGTTAAATAACAGCAAAATAGAATGAAATGCCGGTATGTCATGCTCAAGTTGTGATGTAATGCTACACTTCCTCTCTCTTGATGGTACAATTTTCAAAGAGTAACAAAAAAGTTTCGAAAACCTTCCGAGAAAAGCTAATAACATGACTATGACGCCCGGTAATATTCCGTCTTTTCAGTAAGTCAAGTAAAACTCAATTGTCACCAAAAGTCACTCGTCTTTGTCCGTTCCTTGGACTTTTAGTAACAGATAATTAAGGCTTTCCTCATGGTCGAAAAAAATTTCACGTGACTTGAATGCATAAGGTATTTAAATTGTAGTGACGACCTTATAATAATGACATACCATTACTATCATGCTTTTTATTAATGCAGAGAACACTTTTTACACAAAATTCTATCTCATTACCAATGTGACCCTGGTCAAAAACTGCTAATGACAGACTCGATCGATGTATTAATATAGGAACAAAATGTGTTTATAATTATTTATATTTAAAGTAATTGTAGTATGAGTAATTGCAACTCTCTCCTGCACTTACTATAAATCATGAAATAAAATGAAGATAATAATGTATCCTAAGGCTCATTATTGTGCGATNGGTCAAAAACTGCTAATGGCAGACTCGACGTATTAATATAAGAACAAAATGTGTTTATAATTATTTATATTTAAAGTAATTGTAGTATGAGTAATTGCAACTCTCTCCTGCACTTACTATAAATCATGAAATAAAATGAAGATAATAATGTATCCTATAAGGCTCATTATTGTGCGATGTTGACACTTACCTCTCTGCCCGAATAAAAGACTCTAATGTCAAGACACCTCCTACAGCATTTTATCACACACTTCATCCTCTTGTAGCCAAGTTCGTAAAACTTGACCCTGAGCATATTAAGTAAAACGTCAAAAACAGTACGCTATATCCCTACTTCTTCAAGCAATGCAAAACCCCGAAAATGTTTTTCCCTTCCAAACTATGAAAATAAGATTGAAATAAATGCAACTTTTTCTTCGATTGTACAACTACCAATTGCGACAAAAGAAGTTGGAGGTGTGGGGAGTAACATATATACATAGCCGGTACATTGATTAGTATTTTAGAAAAAAATTGAAAGTGCGCGTTACATGTGTTGATGATATTGAAATGAAGTAACTGAAAAACAGGAACTTGTTTTCTTGTTTTTCATCAAGTGTTGCAGGATGAAGAAAACAATTTCTGTAGTCAATAATTCGTGACAAACAAAAACAGAATGATATAAGTATATATCTGTACATATATGATAACTGCACGTTTAAAATGATATTCCAAGAATAAGGAGCAGATTAAGACAACAAACAGATAAAGACTATTTTTTTCGTACAATGTCTCATTAGTGAGTGTTATCTAAAAAGGTTTTCTTCGGGCTCGGATCGGAGCTAATAACATAGGAACTCCCAGGCAGGAGGTAAAAACTGTATAAGGTCTACGGGTCGGATAGATCTGTTTCAAGATTAATTCTACTACTCTTCCATGCTTTTCGAGAAGGGAACTATATGCGAAGTTATTTACCCTCATTTTCTCCTCTGTGACAAGTTCGGAAATACGCATACATTCTTACACAAATTCATAGCACAGCCAGGAAAGAAACTTGGGTGTTTCCTCAGGCTTGAATTTAGTTTGCTAGTTGGATCCGTCCGTGTGTGAACAAAGCTCGCTTGGAAAGAAGACGCTAGAAATTATCATCACTTTACAGTTTCTCGCTGCTTCCACTCCATTCTCTTGTACTTTCTTCGTAAAGTCAACAGTTAATCCAAACCGCAAAGGTTTTCAATTTAAATTTAAATAATAAATTTATTTAAATTATTTTAACAAAATCAGTTATAAAGTACTTCATTGTTATGAATTTTGACTAAATTTGAAAAATATAATTTCAAAATTCAAAAAAAAACTTATTGCTGTTCTATTTTATTTGTGCAGATGGCAATGACAGAATTCCGTCTCGCTAAGCTCCTGTATGTGTTCGAGCGATTCTTTGGTAAGTTTGTTTTCAAAGTTAGAAAAAAAAGTCCAGAAATATTTTGAAAAATTAAATTTTTAAAGTGCTGGTGGAAGTAAAAACTTGCATACATATAAGCACTGTGTACTTAAGTGTTAAGACTACTTAAGAATTTAAGTGGATTCTTAAGACAAATTTTCAAATATGAAAATGTATCTTCTGCCGTGCTGTTAACTAAGAATCCTGTTATTTGCCTATACACAGATACCGATAAGTCCGGAACCATTGAAAAGGACGATTTCGTGCTTGCAGTACAGGTAAGATATGATATCATGCCATCTTATTTAAAATAACTTTAAAAACATATACCGCAACTCTTCAGTACTGCTTTTTATATGACGTAATCAGCAACTATCAAGTGTCAGTAAATATTTGAACTTTTCGGAAAGCGGAATTAAGTATTAAAAGTATTCGTAGGTGTATGCAATATTATTCAACTCCCAGACCGGAAGAAAGAAAGCTTTTATACAAATAATCATATATGGCTAGTATATCTTCATCATCCAACCAATTTTTTAAAAAAAATCTCTATACAAGTGTGATCAAATAGAGTTACAATTACAATTTCTACAAAGACTAAAAAATAGGTTTATTTCTACTCTCATTTTGCCGACTTCTTCGGAGGCGTCAATGCTTCCGCAAAAATCATGAGACATATGAACTCAGAGAACATGTATCTGGCAGAAATGCAATAGTTCCAACCAGTTAGGGTAACTGAAACTACTTCTCGTGTAGTAGGACAGGATATAAGTTAGATAGAGATGTGGAGACAGACCAAGATAGCGTTTTATTGCAGTACATATCACACATACATGCTTAATCAATAGCAATAATACGGTGCATGAGATTTTGGCGTACGCTTCCTTTTCAGTAATTCTGATATAACAGGGGGCAGAATTGCTGTGAGCGAGCAAAGAACACATCCTACAATCTATA
Source organism: Coecobrya sp. COE2 (assembly GCA_027743765.1). Classification (NCBI taxonomy): domain Eukaryota; kingdom Metazoa; phylum Arthropoda; class Collembola; order Entomobryomorpha; family Entomobryidae; genus Coecobrya; species Coecobrya sp. COE2. The sequence continues at coordinate 21,585 of JAHZMV010001270.1, read as the reverse complement.
TTTAAGGTGACAAAGTGTGAATGTACAAGCCAACGGAAAAAGAAGAGAAAAAAAGACTGCCTTTCTGCTATTTTCATCTCTCTTTTGTATAAGAACAAGTAAACATTTAGATGCATAAAAAATAGTCATTGCTGAGCAATCTTTTCTACCCCGAATTTAAGCATTTTTCTCTCTCAATAAATATACATGCTCTTGCATGCAAAATGCGTATATTGCTTTCGGTTGCTATTATTCTATATTAAAAAATACGTCTGGCGGCTGAAGAATGCGGAATGGGTTTCTTTGTGTTTTCAATCTGGTATTCTTCAATCTGCCACCTACATTAAATGCAATCTTTAAACAAATTGTAGCAACTGTGCAAAATCCGTGGCTGGCCCGAGGGTGCTGCTGATTATGAAAAAACGAAGACCAAGTTCATGACTATGTGGGAAGTCTTGAGGAAGCGATGCTACAAGGAAGATAATGAAAGGGTAATTTTAAAATTCAAACTTTTAGTGATATCGATAACTATTCATTAATTATCATTTCATGAATGTTTTACGGATTGTCTTAGATTTCCCCTGAAGAATTTTGCCAACTGTGGAGGAACCCTGCCCAGATTGAAGACTGGGAGAGGACCTACATGGATATCATGTTTGATCTTCAGGACACATCTGGTTCGTGCATGCATATTATTTTGTCTCATTAGCAAAAGCGTATTGTCAAATTGCACATGAATTCATGAAACCATAGTTGATAAATGAAAGTGTGCCATATAATCTATTACACTGTATTCATAGGTGATAATGTCATTGATGAGGATGAGTTTGTCGGTGTCTGTGACTCATACGGAATTAACTCTGCTGAGAGCCGAGCTGCTTTCCAGACTTTCTCACATGTATACAATTTATATCTAAATACTAATAATACGCATACCTGTAATGTGAATGAATTTCCTTGATAAGATAATATGGGCGGATTATTGCGAGTGTTGCTCATCCATTTCTATAAATTTTTAGCGTGGCAGAGTAGCGGTTGATAAGAAGTATTACGAAAAGATGTGGAGAGAATACTTTGGCTCAGACAACCCAGCCGACATGGGTAACTTCATGTTCGGAAAAACTTCCTTTTCTGAATAAACATCTTGCTGCCTTTATCTCTCTCGTCTTGTTCTACAACAATCAAGGCTAATAATATTAAGCCTTTTGATACATATAATAATAAGTAAGTCCATTTTTCTTTTTAAAAATCGCATGTCAAACTATTAAAACTTAATGAGCTGTAGACATCTTTATAAACATGAGGGCTGTATCGCGATTCGCGATGGTAGACAAGTGCTTTCTAACTGAACTAAAAATCTGTTCTGTCTTTTGAGACGCCCGCACTCGCACTACGAATGAATTATACGCGTGCGAATGTATAGGACTCCTTCATGATACCCGACTTGTCTCATTTTCAGATACTACTGCCAGTGGACTACTCCAACTATATACATTGTACTTTTTAGATAAATACTTATATTATGAATTGTATATTGTAAACTATTGTAAATCTATTATAAGCAAATCCGATTTCAGCATCACAAGTCGTTGAAACTCATATGTACTGCGATCATTACAATACACTGAATATTATGATTTATTATGACAAAAACATGCAAGACCGTTCCAACAGATTCAACAACAACCAAGCTGCCGGTGGTGGAATATTTTCAAAAACCATATTTTAATCTTATAAGTAATTCAGATTATGCGACATGATGCCATGCTCCATTATGTTTTAAGTTTATTACTGTTATCGAGATTATGATATGATAAATTTTAGTAAAGAATTATGACTTTCAGTGTCAGATGTGGTGCCAGATTTCAAAAAGTTCTAATCAAAAGCTTTTCGAAAACTTATTTTAAAAATGACAATATGCAATAATAATGTAATTCTTAAATTTTTCGGAGAATAGTATGATCAGCATAAATTACTCTCGTATTATTGTTATGGTCTTAAGTTTTATTATTATTATTGATATTGATACTACTTGATTTAAGTTATTGTTTTGACTTTTTTTTTTTTTGAAAAAATGACCTCTTCTGTTGTCCGTTGCAGTTTTTCCAATCCAAAATGCCCGTGCGATGTATATCTGTCCCTGTATTAAAGCCAGTTCGTGTGTCCTAGTTTACCTTTTTACCTTTTCATGACGATATTTAAACATAAGTGGGAATCTTACTATCAAAAATTTTGTTTTTCCACAAAGGAATAAACTTTAAGTCTTTTAAAGTATGTCTTCCTGTTTAGCTGAGCAACACGGATTTCGTGTCGTGATTTCATCTCGATTACTCATATATCTACGTAAATTCCATTTCGTTAAAATTTTTGAATGAATCACAATAGGGAGGAGTCTAATGATTATAAAAAGGCATTTACTGCATTCCAACGTTTCATTTTCATTTCATTTTCCAACATACACAAAATTAAGTGAAAATTCCACGGGATGCTATTCATCATTATGTCACCAATATATGTAATTAAAATACCGGGATTTTTTAGACAAGAATGTTTTCCCTTTACGACATTTCGAACTCGCATACAAGCACAACAATGAGATAAGCGCATATTTTTACTGCTTGCGAGATAATATTTAGGCGTGCTGGTTTTCTCGCAATGGCTTTACGGTTTTTGGAAAAGGCGTTCCAGATGAAAGTGAAGTTATTTTGATTTGCCGATAAAACGCTGTAATGCTCATTTAATGATTGTATCGTATATATCCGTAAGATTCTAAATGTTCATTGAAGAGTGACGAATGTTTTGAATGATCATTGCGTAGTTTAGTTCAAACCGTTTTATTACATGTATTAAATTTTAGTACCTAGGTTGGGAAAACTGACTATATTTTTATTTACTGTAACGTATCAGTAAAATACAGAAAAAACGACAATTTGTGTATTTCATGAAATTTTTGTGATTCATATGCATATCTATTATGCGTTCCATTTTTTTCAAATTTATGTATTATATTTACAATATGAATAACGAACAGGGATACTAAAGCTATTTAAATGGGAATCCCATCAAGTCGATAAATAATGAAAGCTATACCAATAGATTAAGTTTGTCACTGACATCACCTTCCAAAAAGCATATATAGAACAGTTTAACTGAAGAACATTTCAGTCAATCCGAACGTGTGACCGTTAAACAAAGCAACAGAACCGAATAACTGAAAGAGGTAACTACCTAAACCCGTTGACGAAGCCTTTGACCATTGAAATCTAAGATGTTGTTCTACAAAAGTGCCATTTTCTTGGCCTTGGTAATGGCCGTGCTAGGTCAAGACCCGATTACAGTTGAGAGACCACAGCAGATTCGATTCTTTACGACAGTTGATTGTCGTCCACCCTCTTTTGGTACACCGTTTTTTGATTACACAGAGACTAGAAATATCACCAACGAACAGAGCCCAGTGTACATGTCTTACTGTGTCATACGTGGCGCGTGAGTAAATATACACTATACCAGCATTTTATAGAGCTATTTTTCTGAACAGTTAGAAAGGAGAAAATTTGCTTATCATTATCAAGTTTATAATTAATTGGCTTTCTAGATGGCGGGTGGAATATGCATGGGTTCAGAATCCGAATGACTTTAATATTTCTGTTGGAGATAGCTGCGTGAGTTGCATGAGAGGGGGCACCAACACAAGAAGATACGGCTACATTCAAAGGATCAGTGGAAGGGATCTCACCAAAGCATCCTTCAGTTTATTTACGGAAATGAATTTTCAAGGAAGGGAAGTTCAAATTAACGGTTGGGAACACACATTCAACGATACATACAGTTTTTCTTCGGTTGCATTTTCTAGTTTTAGTAACTGGACATGGCAAGCGTACTACTTGCCCCGCTTTCGAGGAAGCTCAACATGTTTCAGGCCCAATATCGGGTCAGAAATGACTTTAATGAGGTCTACTTCTGTTAGCGTTGGATCCGTACGACTGGGATGTCGAAATTCCGCACATGGAATTCGTTATGGAAAGTCTGGAACAATTGCAATTCCTATTGTACTTTTGTTATTTAAACTCTGTTGGTTCTTTTACGACTAAGTTTAGAAAATTGGACAAATGATTGGAAAATTTTTGCTCTTACAATATATTATTTTTATTAAGCAACTAACAAAATATAGAATAATTCTCTATATGTTTTATATAACTCTCACTTTCAGCGAAAGATTCAGGTTTTTAGTAAATCTTATTATTTTATGAACTTCTTTCATGACACACATATTTTCACATTTTTACTCGTATGCATAGAATTTGTAGGTAGAAAGTATGATACATAATATAGCCAAATATACATGATGTTCAAACAATGTACAAAAAATCATATTTACGAAATAGAAATTGCTTAATAAAAAGAAAACGTGCAGTGCAGTATAAAATACGCATGCACACAAACTTGCATAGTTAATGCATTGATTTTACATTACATTGTGTCCATTATTGTCAGCATGTAGATTGAATCATTTTTGCACATCTACGCATTCTTGAAACCTGTTGAACAAAGACAGAATCCTAAATTTAAAGCGGGAACAACTTGCAACTTTTATGGAAACACGAGTGTCTATAAAACCATCTGCAGCAGCAAATGAATTCATAATCTGTATTAAAACTCATAACATGACTGACAAAATATATTATGACAACATAAACAAAATTTCTACTTTTGTGTACTACTTACAACTTTTGTCACAAGAGACACAATCTGAAACGTCTTGTAATGACATTTGAGTTTCAAAAACTCAACCTACCTTTTTGTATGTACAAAATTTAATCGTATTTCTAATTACTGCATTACTTACTCAAACACTGACTGAGGAATAGTAGCATTCGTCATGTCAGTTTATAGAAATATCGTTTGGTACATAAAAGGATTGAAGGAATACACAAAGTAAGTTTCTTTCAAAAATTTTACAAAAGTAGAAAAATTCCATATTCCAATTGTACAACATGAACATAATATTTAGATAAAAATTAATTGTTATGCATAATTTGAAGAAGAAGGAAAGAAATTGCATTTTTGGGGAAAGGCTTCGTTTGCAAAAAGTTGTTCAGATCGTATAATAGGGCATTTATGTTCTTGCCTAAAAAATAGATCTGGATATGAAGCGGCAGCTAAACAATTCAATGCGACGGATTTAGATGTTGACCTTTCCTCGAAGTCATTCATTATCACAGGTAAAAAAACATGTTGCATTGTAGTTGCAAACATCATTTAAATCAAATGTTCATATTGTATACCATGCCTTACCAAACCGTACTAACGTTTTGCATTTGGTATCTTGATGAAGGTGCCAACTCTGGAATTGGTTATGCTTGTGCGCTAGAAATAGCTAAAAGGAAAGGCACATTACATCTTGTATGCAGAAATGAGAAACTTGGCAAGGAGGCGAAGGAGAACATAGTTAAATGTTCACAAAATGACAATGTTTTTCTCCATATTGTGGACATGTCGCAACCCAAAGAGATAATCAATTTTACGTCAAAATTTTCCAAAGAGAATGACGTATTAAATGTTTTGGTATGCAATGCAATTTTCAACATAACTATCTATATTGGTGGGCTTTAGCCAATAGAAAAGAATATAACTTATGGATTAAACATTTTTTATCTTAGATAAATAATGCTGGATGCATGGTAAACACGAAGACATTAACTAACGACAAACTGGATGTGAATTTTGCTACAAATACGCTTGGTCCTTACTTAATGACTGTTGGTTTGCTGCAAGTTCTTTCAAAGTTAGCAAATCACCTTTACACTTTACATTTCTTGTTTCTAGCCGTGGGCGTTGTTTCCATAATCAAATCTGCAAGCACTAAACATTGTATACATGAATATTATTTTCCATTATTACGCACAGGGCGGAAGATCCCCGAGTCATTTTTGTTACGTCAGGAGGAATGCTAGTACAAAAATTAGACTATGATGACTTCAACTTTGAGAAAATGGGAAAATATAATGGGGTTATGGCCTACGCACAAAATAAACGTCAACAGGTATGTACTACGCCAATATGTTGTATTGTATGAATGCATGTATATTATGTGCCATATAATTTGAATTTGATTATAATTATTTTGAAGGTAGTCATGTGCGAAAGACTTGCAAAAAATCACCCAGAAATATTCTTTTCATCCATGCATCCCGGATGGGCAGATACTCCAGCAGTGCGATCATCCATGCCAGAGTTTTATGAAAAGATGAAGGTTAATTTTTAAACAAATTTTATACAGAACAGGAGCTTAAGTCTGGAATGAATTTGTTATAAGATATTATTTTGTGATAACTAGGAGAAACTTCGTACAGCGGAACAAGGAGCCGATACATTGCTTTGGCTTGCCATTTCGGCAGCTTCGAAAAAGGGGACCAGTTCGGGAATGTTTTTCCAAGACAGAGTACCTGTATCCACGCATTTGCCTTTGGCTTGGACGCATACGACGGACACTGAAAATGCTGAATTCATGTTACGTCTGACTGCACTAACTACTAGATTCTTAACGAGCAATTAATCATTTTCTTACCTTATAAATATAATCGACGTATACAAATCAATCATGTTGATACTCATAAATGTGTGCCTTCAAAGAACAGAATGATATTATTTATACAAAATATAAACTATTACGCTTTAATATGCTTACCATGAAATTAATGTTCTAATAAAACATTATTGACAAATTGATAAATAAATTATAACAGTATATTTCCAACATAAACTTATAATATTCGATTCGATTCGTATAGTCAGTCAATATTCGACATGCCAACTTTTATTAACGTAAATCATTATGAAATAACAATATTGTGAATATGTTTTATGTGTTGTTTCAATTTGAACTTTCTGGTATAAGTTTTGGAGCATATGGAGCACTTGTGTACGGGCGTTGTGTCCTGTTGATGAGATTTCATGTGGGCGATTAGGTTATATCTTTCTGAAAATGAGCGTTTGCACACTGAGCAACAGTGTGACTTTTCTCCTAAAACATCAAAAAATTAAAGAAGTTCAAAAGAGAGCTTGATGTTATTTTACACGAAAATATAATATTGAATAGGTACTTAAAATATTTTACCTGTGTGAACTCTCAAATGTCGTTGCAAATTTGATTTCTGTGAAAATGTGAGATCGCAATCGGGACAGGCAAAATCTTTTGTTCCTGTGTGAATAAGCTTGTGAATCGTGAATGAAGTATGATGCAAAAACTGCTTTCCGCATGTGTCACAGAAAAATTTAAACTTTCCTGTGTGAATACGGAGATGCCTTTGGAGTCCTATCTTTTGACTAAATGTTTTATGACATTTTCCACACTGAAATTTTGACTCTCCTTTGTGAATCGCGACGTGATTGTCCAATCCTATTTTGTGTCTGTAACTCACACCACAAATCTCACAGATAAATTTCCGCTCTTGGTTGTGAGCACCCAAATGGCGTTTCAGATTCCTTGCGTTTTGGAACGACTTTTTGCATAAATTGCATTTAAATTTTGTTGATTTCTTTTTAGATTTTGGAGATGCTGCCGACTTTTCTTCTTGGATAATTTTACTTTTGTTTGGCTGACTAGTTTCCCGCTGACATTTCGCACTAATGAATTCCGCACTTTCACCTACTTGGACTATCGGAGTGATGACATTTTCAGATGTTATAGTACTTATATCGTTAGCGCCATCATTGTCATTTAATTTACCATTTATCTTAGCTACTTTCCTTGTCGTTGTAGGTTTAAAGCTTGTCGGCACTTTTTCAGACTTATTGCACAGCACGTCAGGTGAAAGGTCATCGCTTTCTTTTAGAATATTTACATGAGAAGAAGACTTGAGTAGTCCCATATTATTCATTTTGTAGGCATTTTGTTCTTCGTTAACTTCTTCAGAAATGTCACAGGCGTTGTCAGACACACAATTCATCATGCTATCATTGTAAATTGAATTGAATGTGGAGCTACATGTTGCTGAAATTTCTTGGCTGAAGTCGCTCTTATTTATTATTGGCGATTTAAAAGGTTGATGCTTTTTGGTCAAGGTTATACTGCTACTATTGTTTGACTGAGACAATGCTAAATCCAAATTATCTTCATCACTCATATTGTTACTCGAGTCAAGTCCCAAGTGGAATTGAGTAGGAAAACAGTTATTGGAATTGTTACCGGATATATCTTTAGGAAAGTTTATGTGAGTAAGAGGTTGTTGTAAATAGCTAGAGGATACTTCACAAGGGGGTAAAGACAAATTGGAGGATTGAAAAAGTCGGCTAACCACACGACTTTTGGATAGCAGATATGATACTTTTCTACTTCTTAATAAGAGATAAGTGATCTCATCGATTAACGACGACAAGGCTTCTTTTGTCGTTGTTAGCGTTTTGCAAAGTACTTGACAGGTCGGACAGCATTGAAGCAATGCACGATCAACCGGGCCTACAAAATAATAATTCGATATTTTCCATTAAACTGTTAAGATAGAATAAAATATCCGCAACTTTATACGCATAAAAGTGCAAACTCCAGCAAGAGGGATACTTTTTTACCTAATTCTTCAAAGAAGGTTTCAAGTACGTCCTCATCCTTAAGCCTTTCCGTCCCGTAATTGTCCAGATTATCGTGGAAAAACTGTCGTGAGCACAGGAAACAAAAATCAAGCAAAGCTGCATTGTCGCTGCTATCACTGATGGCACCGTCACTCGCAACTGAACTACCTACCATGGGATCCATGATATTTGCCTTTTTCAGATGAGATCACTAGTCAATCAAATACTCTGCAATAACTAAACAATTAAATACATCATATTACTTTCACCAGCTATAGCTGATGTATGTGCCGATTCCAGGTGAAAGTGAGTTTCTGTTGTTGTGTTGCCGTTGCCGCTTGATGCATTGTAATGCTTTGTAGAATGTACGACATACAAGTGAATTGAGATCTCGTGTTTTGTTATGCATGTGAGTATCTAAGCTTTATTCACATAACAAAAATAATCCTTCAATGAAGCCATGAAAATCCCATCAACAATTTTTCTAGGATAGCATTTTTATGTTCAGAAAAGCATGCAAATATTTAGGCTTCCGTCATGATTTAGAGATATGTACACATTAAGGTGCCTTATACCTTTATTAAATGTACAAAACATACCACCTTAAATAAAGCCGAGCATGTTTAAAGATTATGCAATGGAATGTGGAATGAAATTAATGCAATTATATCCGTCCATGAATATCTACAGCAGCCAACTCATGACGACATTGGCTATGACCACTACTTAATAACTCTTACAAATCCATGTTCAAATGCATTAGCCAATCCAACAAATAAATCCGTTGTGAATAAATGGAATCGCTCAAAAATAATAATTCTCTATATTCCCCACCCATATCCACCACCTAAACCTTCCAGAGTACGATAGATATTGTGGAAGGATCAAATAGGGAAGTCTAGAATGTGCTACATTACCATGAATAAACTTTACTGTCGACGAGCAAACAGGGAAGGAATAGACGTAAATATGCATGTAATGAATGTGATTTTAAAGTATGGTTACTTGTAATTAGTGTCATAGCTGGACATGAAATGGGCACTACATTAAACATATATGATCGACGGCAAGCATTCAATATTACAGGAAAGCAAATCCGCTTAGAACCTGTTTCAATTTAAATTAGGTGAGTAAGCACATAATATACCGTCATGAAAAAACTTTTGAGTTAAAACATGCATCCGCCTATTTGAAGAGATTACGACAATATTTTTCTCATATTACTGTAAGCATGAAAACAAACTCGTGAGTAAATAAGGATCCCTTTATGGGCTAGGCTAGAAGTAATCAATGTAATCAATGGATGAGATATGCGAGCAGAGAATGATATTATACGTATGACGTGCTGAAGATCATGTTGTGGTTTCTGAATTGCGAAGCATTACTATAAGCATGCATGAGTGCATGTGTAAAAGGCTTTTCTGATGATGGGATCCCATCTACTCACATGTATACCAAAAATTTTAGAAGGTTATCTGTCTGCAGCCTTATAAAAAGTGTATACATTTTATGCTTCAACAGCATTAAAACACTTAAATACTCAGTCTGGCAATAATGATAAATGTTTAGTAAATACGTAGAAAAGCTCAGATTGGACACAATTATTGGCTTTTAAAAGGAAGTAATCTTTTGAAAGCCATCTTCCACGTGATGTGCCATAATAGATGTACTAGATTTTTAACTTTAAGTTTCTACAAAGTACTACGTTTACAAAGTAGTACATTTGAATAAACACAAAAATGTTTAGTGACTCAGAGAGCGAAATTCAGCACCTGAATATCAACAATGGTAAGTTGTTCTCCAGTCGTGGAATAAATTTTTTGTTACAGTTTAGTAGTGATTACGTGACACGAATGATGTCAAATTGAATAAAAAATTATATGCATTGACTTAGTAGCATGTTGTATGTTGCACACAAGATGCAGATGAACTTTGTTACTTAAGTGAGTTTTCATATGACACTAACTAAAATTATCAATGATACGTCATAAGAGATTAAATGTATAATGATTATATCCGTTTTTGGAACATAGAAAGAAATAACCTATTTATACAGAAGAAATTTGAACAGTGTAGAGTGCACTGTAACACTGTGCTTATATATTATTTTCATGTTAACACTATCGATGAGAAGTACAAAATCCATTTAGAGAAATAAAAAATTGTATACCTATATATTATTATGTACTCTCGTCTTCTTTCTTATTCCTGTCGCACGCATTTATTTTACATCAATGAAATTGGAAGCTAGTTATTTGACACCAGACAGATCTGGTCATGGAAAACATCTGCAGCTTAAAACGGATTTCTATTCTTGCCAATCGCACAATGAACGCTTGTTTGATATGTAAAACTCATGTGAATTTTAATATTAGCCAAACCATGCAAGTTAAACTGCAAATAAAGGGGATTACTTGGAATTACAAAGCATAAACCTATGTTGTTTAACTTACAGCGGATGATCCACCTCCATCTGCATCGGGTTATGAGGATGAGTCCTTGGAAGATCATTTGAGACTCCGTAGCACGGAGGGTGACGCTCCAGTAAATTTTGTGGCAAGTTCGTCATCATCAGGTCCTGCACCCCCTCGTAATTATTTCAGATTCAAAATTTGCTGAAATCCTTGGGTTCGGGTTTTTTCGGGAACCTGCGTCGCCAGTAAATATGGGGTCATTAGACATGGACACAGAAACGGATCGACCTCCTGATGAACAAAGACAGTCAAGACCTAGCACGACGGCCCCTTTGGAGCCCAGTTTTTATCAAATTGGAATGCGAATGGCCGATACGCAAGTAAATTTTGTACACTGGATCGTAAACCTAAAATTAAAGCTATGCATGTTTCTGATTTTCATAATTTGTTAACCCCGAGGCATTTCAAGTAAATTTTCAATATATAATTGGTCACCTATATAAACTTTATTGCTATCATTAAATAATAAGCTTCATCACTTTCTCTTTTCTTTTACAGATGCCAATTGGCGTCCACGCATCCTTAGAACTAAGCGCGCTAGCTATTATAACCATTGGATTAATATTAAAATTAAGATGGTTAGGAGCAAGAACTATATGTACGCATCATCGGACGCTAATAAAGGTTACTACATTAATTTGTAAAATTGTGTAATATAATTTGCCATGTGGAATAGCTCCTAAAATAGTTAAATAATGTAACGTTTTTATAGGCCATAGCATTAGCTGTGATGATGGTTGAAGCAATGGTCAGTTTTGTATAGACAAACTTCTCATTTTCGTGTGACGCGAGCTCTAAGGCCAATATTTTTAATGGATAATCGCTATTGTAGAGGAGTAAGGCGATTCACCAGACAGGTATTTAAAAAATCATGTATTTCCCTATAAACCAACGTAGCCTAAATACAATGACTTAAATTATCTATTGTCATTGGCCGTAATATAGTGAAAATTAAATGAATTGCTTTCGTCTAACTATTTTAGGTTTTACAATCCTTGCCTCCAATTTTGGACATGTTGGTGCTGCTATTCTTTTTCATTCTCATCTTCACCTTGCTTGGACATTTCCTTTTTAGCAATGATAAATCAGATCCATTCTTTAGATCAATGGGAATGACATTTGTTAACCTTTTCGTTTTATTAACAACAGCAAAGTAAGAACAAAACATTTATTTCTTCTGATATCGCTACTACAATAAGATCTGTTACTTATAATAAAATTAATTATTTCAAAAACCTTCCAGTTATCCAGACGTAATGATGCAACAGTACTACAGATCGCGTTGGGCATCACTGTTTTTCATTGCGTACCTTGTTACCGTACTATATCTCTTTATGAATTTGGTAAATTTATAAAATTGCATGTTTCGATGATATGTCACTGTGGGCCCTTATGTAACATTTTACAACTTTATATTTTTGCAGTTACTCGCAGTTGTCTATGATGTATTTACCAGTCTAGAAAAGGAGAAATTCAGAAAGCTAGTGATTCACAAGAGAAAGGCTTGCCATTTCGCTTTTAACCTCTTGATTTCAAAGTCAAACACTAGTGGAATTATCTTCCGCCACTTTTACGGGATGATGACACAATACAAGACAAACAAAAGTATGTAATATGAACAAAAATTGAAACAAAATTTGCAGGAATTTTCAGAAATATTGCACACATGCATTTATTTTCTCTTGACATGTACAGGTCTACGCGACATTTACCTAACTTTCAAAGCGTTAGATCGGTCTGGAGATGGAATCTTATCTCGCGAAGAATTTTGTAGATTTTACGAAATGGCAGATCTACAATGGAAACCTGTCATCAACAATCCCGGGTTCCAAGCACAATGGACATATTTTAGAGAAGCTGGAGTTTATGCTCAACGTTTTCTTAATTCTCCATATGCAAATCATTTATTTAGTACGATTGTGTAACTTATAATTTCCTCATAAATAGCTTCATTCCGGTACATGTTAGTTCTCGTTTAAAATTTTAAAAAATCCTGTAATTAGATGGAATAATTGTGCTGAATACTGTGGCAATGGCTGCTCGATGGATAGAAGGTGGAGGACCACATGCATGTTGGGACTCGTACATATTTGCAACATGTAAGCCAAATAAGAAGATTTTGATCTTGTCTTTTTCATTTCCAAGTATACAAATTAATTTCCCCGTTTTGTGCAGGGTTCTTACTGGAAATGTGCCTTAAACTCGTCACTTGGGGCTATGTGAGAGTATTCTCGTCAGGATGGCATTCCTTTGATTTAGTAGCATCCGCTGCTTTCTTCTTTACACTTTTACTTGTACAGTTTATTCCGGCTTGGGATGAAATACTTACCTTTATACGTCCACTACGGCTTCTCAGACTGTTCAAGCTGAAAAAGCGATATAGAGACGTGTTTGGAACCATTTTCATTTTGATTCCTCCAATGTCGTCAGCAGCAATGGTTATCCTTATTTTATACTACTTCTTTGCCATCATTGGAATGGAGCTTTTCTCGGAATATTCCTTGGTTAACTGCTGCAATGGAACATTTTTACAACCATACTACGCTGACACTCCAAACTCGACTCTGCATTACTATCTAAACACATACTCGGTAAGACAAATATCCGTAAATATTAACTGCAAAAATCCTACTTAAATTATAGTTTAAATATCATGAAATCTGAAATCAACAAATTTTAATAATTCCGCAGAATATTTTAGCCAGCTTTGTCACCTTGTTTGAATTAACTGTGGTGAACAATTGGTATGTCATCATGGAAGGACATGCATACGTCACCAATGATTTTAGTAGAGTTTACTTCATGACATTCTATCTGGTAACAATGGTCTTGCTAACAATCATCGTCGCATTCATTCTGGACACGTTCCTTTTCCGCATTCAATACAAGCGAGCAATGGACAAAAGTAGTGAAGAGAAAATGCTCAGGACTGAAATATTTCTGACGGGAGAAGAGATCGACTTTTGTTACCGGCAGTATTGCCAGGATCCCCGAAAACGGACTCAACTTTTGCAAGACTACGGAGAGGATTTAGCAGTTAAGGGTTATATCACATATCTCGGGTATAGACGACGGACAAAGGAGATTCTCTTCAAGAGAATGTTCAGAAACGAAATTCCTGACTGGCTACGGGAAACTGAGCCAATTGCAGGTCTATAGGTAGCTATTCGTTTCTAGCTTTAAAAGCGCAATAATAAATAAATGTTCGTACCAAATTTTTATAGAGAGATTATGTTTTAGTCCGGTTTACAAAGACAGAGAGGCATTTATATAGTGTTTTGTGGACTATGCACAAACTGAATGTACGGTGATGATATATGATAATGTTGTTGATAATAAATATAAATAAATTATTTCCGTATGAAAAAGCGATAAAGAGCCAAAAAATGGACATTTATTTTTTTAGTACTAAAACACTTTTTTATTTCCAGTTACTATATTTGGTAGACATTACACACACAGTGGCTTCCCTTGCATTGTGCTCTACATACTTTATTGATGCAGAGGTAAATTATTATTTTTTTACCGTATCTTAAAAATAACAAGTAATGAAAAACACGACAGAGTCATAGAATATATTTCATTCTACTTAAACTTACATGTTAACTTTTTTTTTGGTTTTTTGTCTCGTGGTTTACTCTTTTTTATTTGTTTTTTACAATGTGATTTCTTTTTTATTTGTTAAAGTAACAAGTGATTTATAACGGCTTTATAATTAACGCTTATAAAGTTATATATTTTCTATATACTCTTGGCTTTTCCTAGTTTGTACTTACAATTACGATGTTCTTAAAAATGGCTTAAGTGAAAACGACCTTTTTTTATTTCATCGTTCAATGCAGATTTAAAATTAGGGTTAGTGAATGCCATCTTAATCCCTCAATATAATAAATTTTATACCAGGATCGCACTATCCCTTCTATTTTTCCCCTCTTTTGGATCTAGTAATGATCAATTAATATGGATTACAAATGCCAACCATAATTTTCAACAATATATTCTATGATTTCCATATTCCTGTATAATATTTCCCCAGCTCATGCTAATTTGTATGTATCTTTTAACAATGGTTATTATATAGGCACAAAATGCTTTACATACTTTACATTTTACACAAATGTCGGCAGTGAGACATATTTTCACCTTACGAGCAATTATTATGATATTTTGTAAAGGTATAAATTACACATAACTTTCTTAATTGGGTAGGTATCTAAATCCCCGAGAGTTGTAAATATTCAATGATACATTTTAAAATGTACTTTTATAGGTTTATAGTATGCAAGTGGAGGTAACTACAATTCATTTTAAATAGATATTTTTAGCTTCAAAATTAAATTAAAGGTTGTAGGGTAATATATAATTGTGCACAAACCAATTTTTTAAGGATACTGAAACTACTTGTTTATGCTTATTCTCAAGTTATGATAAATCCGTTAAACTACATAGTTTAAAATATGGGTAACTCTAATAATAACATTGCATAATATTATTAATAACCCCAACTTTAGGATTTGTACATTACGTTATACTGTGTGAAGAAAGTTTGCCAATTCGGAGAGAGAATAGTTGTTACTTGAGCAGGTTTTTGAATTAGAAAGACAGGGTTATTTCGCCAAATTTTTTGACGACTATTGCAGAATTCATATCTAAGCAATTAACAGGAATAATAATAGAATGTGTTAAAAGCGGCTGGATTATGGTTTACAGTGGCTCATATATATTAGTGTAAAATTTAACAATTAAAGGGATAATGAAACTTCTAACTAGGAAAATGCATGATACATGGTACAGATTAGTACTCACAAAAATACAAGTTAATGAAGCTTTAAGTATTTGCTTCGATTCTTTTTAAATTGGAGGGAGGGATTCATGTGTGAGATGAGGGACTAAGCTGAAACAAAATGTGTTGGTAAATTCACAGCACTTGGGGTGAAGAAAGTATGCTGCAGCTAGGAAAATACCCATTAGTGCCATGTTGAACATTACCATTCGACGTACGACGGTCCACTTTCGACTGATTCTTCGAGGGGGTGGTGTCAGCAACTTGGACTTGGGACTCTTCTGTCCGCTGCTGCTAATGTACAAACGAAAACCAAATTAAAAAATATTAATAAACAATTTATGGAAAGAGGACTTCAAACTATAAACTATTTTATTTAGTTACCTTCGTCTAGAGTAAATCGGCTTCTTTCTCGGATAAAGGCTCTTTAGATCAATAACTTCATTGGTTCGGTCAGTATGTTTTAAACTACTAAGACCCTTCTCGGCTTCTTCAACGCTCTGAAATGTGTCATGTACAAACAGGAATGTAACGAATTGAATACTATGAGGTAATAAAGGAATTACATCAAATTACAATGAATTTTACCTGATCCAGAAGGTCCATTACTGGTGAGCCTGGTGGAAGAAATGCCTTGACTTTCTTTGCACGTTCTTTGAGGGCAACAAGTTTCTTATGTCTCTCCTGAAATTCCATGTCAGAATCAGAGATGCTCGAGTCATGTGAAAAGTCAGTTCCATGTCCAGAGTCAGTGGAAGCAGAACTGCTGAATTCCTTCCTCAGTTTGGATCTTAAATTGCTGACGCTGACAGACTTTTCAAATTCCTGTTTTTCCTTCTCGAATTGCTCCCATGCATCTTGCAAGTAGCGCATTTTCTCCAAGAGGAATGTTCCCCTGTTTTTAAACGATTTCGCATTAATTCATCATTAATCATTAACAATAATTATATCTTATGAAAATTATAATATGTGCATTATATTTAACTTGCAATTGTAAATTGTCCTCGTATAACACATAGAGTTCATTCAACTGCTGCTTGATAATGCCAACAGTATCTTGGTCTTCTAGGAAAACTTGCGTTTTCAGCGAAACATCATGAAGATGCTGCAATTGTGACTTTCTTGTTGGTAACTCATTTAGAACATCCTGCAATCATTTACATATACATATAACAATTATATATTTGCATTCACTTATTCGGACAATGATTGAAATTTAAGCACGTGACATACCTGAATACTTTGTATTTTTTCCTTCAACGATTCCATGTTGGTAATGTCAAATTGCTTGCATGTGCAAAACAACGAGTGTACATTGGAGAAGTCCATTTTTAGATCTCCCATTTCCTCCTTGATGTGATGAATGTTCGCTGCTTGTCGAATCTTCTCTCTCAAAATGTGCCACTTCTCAAGATCAACTACATAATATTACAATATCATTTATTAACAGTTCGCTCAAATCAGTGAATACCGTATATAATTTGGTTTATGATCTGATTTTCAACATCAAAATTTGCATGCTCGTACCTTCAATGCCTTTCACATCAATCTCAAATGGGAGATTTTCAGCTTCTTCCACATTTGATATAATTAATTTCAATGAACTAATATTCTCGTCACAAGTAGCTTCCATTTCCGACTGTATGAAACAAATCATTCATCATTATCATTATGAATAGCAAACATTTTATATATACATTCAATCTTAACAGCTAACAAAGTTTGCATCTTTTCATTGAATACACTTACATATTTGGCAGGAGTTTCGCCACTACTTTCGGCCTTTGCTAGGAGTCCTCTAAATACTACATCGATAAAGCGGTACTGGGATTTCGATTGCCGCAGCAAATAGTTTAGTTCTTCACGGTCGGAGTCGGAATCGGCCATTTCACCTCGGTTAGCCAGCTACCATATTACAATCATCAACAATCATATAAGTCACAATCAAAAACCGTGTTGAAATTTAGTTATAAAAAGAGCTTGTCTAAAAATGAAAGTGTTCTCACCGTTAACGGCCTTCGTTTCCTAGATTCTGCAGGTTCAAATCCACTTAACATTGATGAGCTTTCAGAATCAGCTCGGTCCAAAAACTGCCCATAATCTTCTCCAAAAGCCAAGAGTTTAAGCGTACCGTCTGGGTCGTACGGCTCTTCACTGTATGGTTCGCTTAAATACTTTTCCTAGAATCATAAATAGAACAATAAAATTATTTATAGGGAAAACCATAAGGAATATTTTTTCTATATTGTAAGTAATTGAAAATATACACACAGCACACCCAGACAAACATACAACAGAAGCGTCATTTAAAATGCACTCCTTTATATAATGGTAAGAAAACTATTTATATGATATGACGTTATATGTCTATTACAACTAGTAAATGATGTAAACATAAAATGTGCATGCAGATTATTTACAACTATATTATAAAGGAGATAAATTACAGTATTTCGAACAATTAACAGTTTTTACTTTAGTGGCGCATCTGTATATACCAATATTATTGTTGTGTCGAGGTCGGATATTTTCTCAAAATTCCCCGTTGCAACAGTGTTATCATAATACTATTATATATACTACTTGTATGTCTGTCATATTATGTTTGAGTATTAACGGTTTTCACGGACAGACCATTCTTTAACAAAACTATGTTAATTGTAAGAATGGGTGCGATGTGCGCGATAAAGAATTTTTTTAAACTACCAGTCTACTGAATATTATAGGGTCTCCATACCTGGTAACTGTCCCAATCTGCCTGATCATTGAGACCAATATTTAGTTCTTCCGTGTTCATAGACGATCCATTCTCACTACAACCCCGTACAAACGGTTGATGAGTGGATAACGGTCCTGATATAAGGAAGTTTGGTTTTGGTGAAGACGTGGTATTGGAGCTCTGGTCAGCACCGTCGGACAGTTGACGTTTTTCTCCAGTATTTGGACAGCAAGCTGATTCTAAAAGATACAATAGTTTCACATTTTTAAAAGATGTTAATTAGTATCCTGCATTTAATTGTTTTCCTAAATGTACTCCACCATTACCTGTAAACGAAGAAGATCGAAGGATACTGCTTCTTTGGGACTTTTCATCTCCTGCAGCAGCAGTATCCTCATTCTGCTGCACTTTCTTTTTCCCCTTTTGAGAGCGTCGCTTGAATCGAGAACCTTTCTTTTTCGAGTGGGAAGGCGAATCTACATTTGCATTTTCTGGAGAGCATGCACAATCTCCGGAAGAACTAGAGCCACTACCTTCGCTTCTGCTACCTTGATTTCCTAAAAGATTGATCGCTGAGTCTGACACAAAATAACTTGGAGACGTTCTCAGCCAAGCACCATTTGGAGAGCAAACAGTTGGTCCGCTTGTGGAAGTGCTTGGGTTCGCCTCCAGTGTGTCGGTAAAGCTTTTTGGTCTTTGTTTCCCATACGTCAACCTCTTTTTCGATCTTAAGGGCACAGTTCCTGTTGCAAGAGCTGTCCCCGAGAAAGGTGTAAGGGTCTGATTTCCTGCGTCTGAACCGGATGCGACAGGAGATCTTTGAGATTTCACAGAGGTTGGAGAAAGCGACAAAGCCGCGGCAGCACCAATGCAATAATTTAATGTCCCTGAGCCAAAAATATTTGTTGTGGATGAACACGAGGAAAGATTCTTTACACTCGCGTCTAGAAGAGCCGCGTGTGTTTGGTGTAAGAATGTTGAAGTTGACACGGTTGTTGGGTCATCTGAGGAAGCAGGGTGATCTGAACCAGAAGATGACGAATACTCACTGTCGCTTGCGGATTCGGCACTTGCATCACAACTCGATGTGTTCTGGAAAAAAATAATCAGTTTAATTTATTTAATGTACTATACACAGAATATATTTGGAAACAAAGGAACTTTGTGATCTTTACAAATATGCTTTGAACAAAAGGAGAGAAATGCTATGTTTATAACCTCGGGCAATTGTTAAGCTAATGGCTGGGTTACTTATTTACTCTTCACTGCATATGGGGTGTTATGAGACTGTTCATTCAGTTCAGTACCTATTCAGCTTTATCGTATAAAATATTCAATTTTCCAACAATTTCCTCGGGCAATTATTAAGATAATGGGTGGGTTACTTATTTACTCTTCACTACATATGGGGTGTTATGAGACTGTTCATTCAGTTCAGTACCTATTCAGCTTTATCGTATAAAATATTCAATTTTCCAACAATTTCAATATTATTACTGACTTTAGCCACTTTTGACAAAATATAATTCTAGTTTCCTTTGCAGATTCAGTTTCCGCTCAGAAAAGTGTTCATGACATCAGAGCTGTCGAAAACTTTGTCATTTAGACTGCTGAAGAAATACATGCCGACAAGCTACCACGCAGAGATACCCACATTAGCTTCCCACTTGCTATCTGCATAAGCCTTAAGACGCATCACTGCGTCACGTTCTATTCCACGCTCATTAACTTAACAAAGCCATGGATTTAGTTTACTTACGAAACGAAAAGCTGTGAACATTACGAGCGTCGCAGTATAATATGTATTTTTAGAAAATATTCACGGGTAGAAAGCAACATTTTTTGTACCACATCTTCAATCTTATTTTAGATGTGATGATGACTGTCATTACCATGAGGTACAGATATCCTAAGAGGGATCGTCCTCTCCTTTGCCTTACATTTGGAAACCAGCTTCGTTCCATGTTGTTCTAGAGTAAATCTAATGCGTAAAATCGCTTACTTCGCCAGTCTAACTTTTTAAATATCAAAAGCTTACTGCGGTGTATCAAAAGTTTCTAATCTTTCTGCTGAAGGAAATTTTCCACTTTAATTGCTGACGGATCATTATTTCCACTCCTGCCGCTACGCACAATTCCGAAACAATGAATGCAAAATTATTTCTATGCTCCCGCATAGAAATACATGCAAATTTGCCGAAAATGTGGAGTACTTTTATTGAGTTCGTATTAAAAAATTATTTTGCGGAACGACACTGATAAATTATTTTTGGAGCGTTTGCGGCAACGTGTGTTACGCATCTGGTTTATATTAAGTGAAGCCGCATTTCCAGAACCTGGGCCAAAATGTGATGAAATTATCCTCTCGCATAAAGAACCAAGATTTCAAGTAGAACTGATCATGATAATAAACGATGACGTATGATTTTCCACTTGGTTTGTTTTGTAAGGAGAAACTTCATTTATCTTGGTGGAGTGTTGTTGTGAGTTAATTTCAATATTTTTATTTACTTTGCAATTCCATTAGTAGGGTTGAAGGTATATAGTTTACACCACATCCAAAAACAACATTCCAACTACAAAGTTGAGGAAATGAAGAGATTAATCTCTGTTTAAAGTAGCATACAAAAGTTTCACTTCCGTCGTAGCAATATTTTTTTATGTACAAAGTACAAATACATTCTTTTGGCATCACAATACATGAGAATGTAATTTCAGTTAGTTTATATATTTAGCTTGCACACACGGTCAAATCTGATCAAAATGTGTTTATATTTCCTTTCCACATTTTTTAATAATCATACATGAACGCACACACAGTGGACACATATTACTATGAATCTGATCTGATTATGTATTGTCAACATGATGAAGCATTTCCGTGTAAATAATGTACATATAAAAAAGTATGTTTTTACGACAAAACATTTTGTGTATGTGTGCCATATGCGGTCTCCCCAAAGACATCATATTATTTGAAAGCGAAATATGATACCACAAATGAACTTAATGGTATCATTGGCCAATGGGAAAGTTTAAGCAAACTTGTGAAACGCATATTTT
>JAHZMV010001269.1:0-10860 GCA_027743765.1 Coecobrya sp. COE2 | reverse complement strand
GCACCAATCCATCACAATAGTTTCCAGTTCAGTTATAACTGGACATGATGCCTAAAGAAAACAACGGCAAGAATTATGAGTACCTACATTAAGAACCGTCAAGTTGAGGTAACGTGATTCATATGTAATTGAACGTCGTACCCAAGTTTGCCCGTTTCCAGATGTGGCATTTGAAAGAATATCCCCGAGGATAGACGGCCATGAATTTCCAGCCGGAAAGTAGGCAAAAAACTGTGGATGTTGCCAGTGTGCCATCTACATAACGCAGTAACGGTAAATAAGTTAAGTACGGATATTTATGAAAAGTGTGCATTTTGGCAGTGGATTTTAACAAACCCCATGAACAGCTACTGCTTCAAGATCATTTAATATACTTTCAAACGATTCTCCTCGCTGTGGTGGGTTTTTAGGTACGACTTTCCATAGCCAACCTGGCTTTTCGTTTGTTGTAGGCCGACGTGAAGGTAAAGTCTCCATATAATTGACTGCCCAATCTATTATTTGGTGGCCGCATTGTCTAAACATGTTGGAATCCATGGGCGGTGTAAAATTGCCTGGATTAAGCAATTCAAAAAATTACTTAACTATGTAAGTACGTAATTTGTTTGCCTATTCTTGTTATTTGCATTACAGAAAGATGGAAATGTACATGTGTAAAACTAGTACCTTCAGGTGACGAATTATGCACCAAGGTATCTTCTGGAATACTTATTGCGATATGATTTCTTTGGGGTACTACAATCGTAATGCTGCTTGGTTCTCCCATTTCTGAATTTTTAGGATTGTCCCTTTCATCTTTAATTGTATAATTAGGATTAGGACTACCCTTTCCCCCCACTGGTTCTTCGTTACAATAATCACTTTTAGGGTCAATTGGTGGAAGGTTTTGATTACTCGTACCTGCAGCTTGTTGATTATAACCTCTAATGTCAAGTGTGGAAAGATTAAGATTACTACTAGCCCCAGTAGGTTGTTGGTTAAAAGTGTCCTTTACATTCGTCGGGGCCTGAAATTTATTAGCTTTAATTTCACCGGTCGGTGCTGGATAGTAATTGCATGCCTCATCCGTACTGTCTTGGTTGTAATTTCCTCCTGCTCCCAGTGGCGCCAGATAATTTTTGCTCCTCACACCAGTCAATGGGCGACTGGGGTTAGGGCTTTCTTTTCCATCCTTCTTAGAATACCCACGTCCACCATTACTCATCATGAATTTGCGACAGATTTAACTATTACAAAATTCTACAAAAATGTTCGATTAGAATCTGAGAATACACGTAAAAATGCACAATGGATTGTGACCAACGATATTAGACCTAATGTTAATTGATTGTGACCTGTGAATAAACATAACTAGTTTTGATATATCTCTGATTGTGACAGTTTAATTTTACGACATATTTTACCAAAGCCTTTGTAAATCAATTATTGACCCGTGTCATTGTCTCATAGCAAAAGTATTTACTGATTTTTGCAAAGATCTATGAAACCTACATCTTTGGATTTTTGTCCAATTTTCATTTCATGTGACAGTAATGCTATTCTACCGAATTCCTGACGAACAATAGCTTTCTTAGAGCGCCGATATGCTAGCTTTACATGGTTTTATAATGAGCCTCTATGATTGCAATCTCAACTCAATTCCTTTCATTTCATCACTAAAACCTTTCCCATCCTTTGTCAGTAAGTGAGCCTTAAACGGAAGAGTTCTATTCACGTGATGACCATCATGTACTGTGAAACAATGTGTGTATATGGACGCATGATAAGATGAAGATGGAAGAATTCCAGTGTTATCACACCTCTAAACAATAATAATATGCTATGATTTTCCATTGCATTTCAAGGATTTTGGCATTTTCTTTGGTGATTGTATGACAATGACAAGTTGCAAAAGAAGAATCGAACATGGGGCAAGTTGAGACTTGTACAGGTAAATACAGTACAAAAGCTAAAAATAATAATATGCCTAAGGAAAACAACATCGCACATACTATACATACCCCTCGTCATGTGCACCTAAACAGATGACTTTATAGACTTAAAAAGTTTCAGATGTACTTTTATGCACATACACGAGTTGAGTTGAAAATTTTTGCAAACGTATTTACTGCTCGTGTGAAGGACAGAAGGNATGTGCACCTAAACAGATGACTTTATAGACTTAAAAAGTTTCAGATGTACTTTTATGCACATACACGAGTTGAGTTGAAAATTTTTGCAAACGTATTTACTGCTCGTGTGAAGGACAGAAGGACATTCTCCATAAACATCTCCGCATCGCATTTTTTTGAAAACCGGATTAAAATTAAAAGTATATTTTAAATACCATCGTTAACGGATCATTGTTGATTTGCAGGTAAAGCTTTGTGTTTAAAACAATTAACTATTAGTAAGAAGTTTTGATTATTACAATAGTTTATATGTAATTTTTGTATTGTTGGGTTTCCAGAAAGACTTTTTTGACAAATTTCCTCCAACAAATTGTTAAAATCAAAAATGGCACAATCACTTTTGAAAGTCTGTACGGGCATCACCCGGCAAACGGTTTTCACAGTGGGTCGAGCCAGGTCCATGTCAGTTCCCCAGATTACCGTTTCCTGTCAATATCATGACAAGATTTGCAGTCAGACAAAACGTGAAGGAAACTCATAATAAAAATGTCGTAAATAAAATCAGTACCTATTTTTCTGTTTATAGTGTGTAAATAAATAATGTTCCTGTAATTTGTATAATTATATATATTAAAAAATGTATGTAGAACTGAACATAAAAACGGACGCGCAAGAAATTTGTAAAAACTTTACATACATAACTGGGTTAAGTCCGAATGAAACAATATTTTGTACAGAAGAGTAGCTTGACCCCAAAGCGTTTTTATTAAATATTTAATACATGATAACATCTTGAAGTGCTAATAACTGTTTTTGTATAGCATAAAGTAAGTACTTTATAAGCAAATTTGTAGTTTATTTGGAAATTCTTGTTGGAAATGTGGTCGGTGTACACAATGTGAGGGAATTATCATGCAAATTAATGTAGTATTTAAAACAATTGTGCATAATGGATCATTGTAAATTTTCTCTTCTCATATAAAAAATCAATTTTAAATAAAAAAACATTGTCACGCAATTATTTAATATTCAGTGATCTGTTCTTTGGCATTCCTGTACTTGAGAGATGACGAGTAAAGGTATTTTTCAATCCATGATATTCCCTTCGGCACATCGTGCACTGTCGGACCAAATTTTCCATATTCAGAAGTCGTCGTTCTGAACAGCGGATGCTCCTCCCTCTCACATCCATATCCGTGGAGCAAGTCCGGATTTTGGAATCTTTTCGGTAGGCCAGGATCAGTTTTGTAAATATCTACCGTTTTGAAATCACGATATAAATATCCCAAACCTGGAAGGGGCGTGGCGCAAGCAATAATGCCCTTCTCATACAACTTTTTTTCATAGGTCTCATAAAAGTCAAACTTTTGTCTTTTAAAATCCTTCACATCCGAACGGGAATTATTCGGTCTGTAAAATAAGTTCACGGACATTGGTTCCTTCCGCCTGCAAAGAAATTGAAGCAGACATTTTTTACCTTTCAACAAAATGCAAAATCTTATCTTGCCCCACATTCTTTTCTCGGACGCATCTTTTCCCCAACTGATGCATATTATCTAACAATTCTACATTAAAAACCATAATGGAATCCTTTACCCAATGACTCCATTTGTAGGATAATCCGGAAGCAAAACTTGATGCCCCCTTTCCGGCCGGCTTTCACTACTTATCCCCTCCCGTCCATCCAATTGCGCCTCAGCAGTGATGGCGTCATCCTTGCAAATGTCACGTTCATCTTTGCAAATGTCATTTCCATCTCCCTCTCCTATACCTCCACTGCCCCTAGAATGATGAATCGGGGAATTAATTATAGCGTCTTTTGACACCGGAAACATTTTCGAATTCCCTGAACAATCTACTTTCGCATATACCAATCCTATTTACTATAAAAATGTGTGTTCGAGAAACAATCTCTAAGCATTTCCATCCATTTCATCATATTTTTCCAGATTCCATTTTTATAACTCAGTTTGGTCAATTTTTTTTCATACATGTAACAAAAATATTGCTACTTCTTCTGAGCTTTTTTTAACCAACTGCATACTCTACTCCCATATTATAGTACCCACTCTACCCAACCATACTATACAGTTGTGTGCATACTACCAACCAACTCAACAATACTTTTTTATGCCGTTATTATGGGATCAACTATCAAGGATGTACTTTTAGTTGGATTTTTTTAGTTAAACTGCGTATGTGTATAATATGGAGTGGTGGTAGAGATGTGTATACAAAAAGATGCAATGATGAGCTACACATGATGACCGTGCGTGTGCTTGTGTGAAAATCTCATCTTCTTCTGGTTTTAGTCAATTTCCTGCTTTAATCTCACAAAAGTTCTGTTAAAGTGACTACAGAGAAAGCTGAACGGCTGATATGCTTCAAGGTTTTGTGCACGACTTGCTACTCGTCTGCATGTCTCTCCGTTTAAAGTTTTATCTTTGGAAGTCATCAAATTTGTTCCATGCACACGTGTGTGGAGACAATGTGAGGAACTAAAAATTGGAACCTCCCCCCGTGCTTCTTTGTCTGTTTAACTGAGGTTGGTGTTAAGTTTTAACTATTGGGAGAGATCATCATTGTGTACCTGTATACCTACAAGATTGAAGTGGAGATTAGAGTTGAGAGTAAGAAGGTAAGCGTATGGATTAAGAGCAATTAAGCTAATAGTAAGAAATTGATGGATGTATATGCTAATTGTTGTACTATATTTTTGTGAATTTACAGGGCAGAGTGTTAACTAGTTGGAAAAATGGGGAAAACCAGATCAAAGAAGGAGGTGAAGAAGAAATCTCTGAGGGGTACCACCGGATACAATGAAACTCTGCTGAAGACGACGGTGGGGAAGTTGGAGTCGGATATTGGTGCGATCAGTTTGGGACCTCCAAGATCAAAAATTCTGAAAAGGGGTGCAGCGCCTTCATCTGCTGCTGCTGGTAGTCTATTATCCAGTAACTTTGCTAGTCGCATTAGAGTGCTTGACAAACAGAAGAAGAAGGTGCGGTTTTGTCAGAACATTGTGGCGGAGGAACTAAAGGAACAAAAGACATCTTCAGAACAAGCCAAACATTACTTTAAAGTTATTCATCCGTCAGCGATAGAAAAGAGGATTAATGGAAGTGCTAATAATGTTCATCATCAAGAAGGTCGTCCTATTACCAAAGGAAATTCCATTTTAGACTCCATAATTCCAGACGCTGATGTACTTATGAACAAATCAGCGCGAGCATTGCGGAATATAATCAAGCAGACGACAAAGAGCAAAAAGACAATTTTGAGGGCGAAGAAGAAATCATTTAGGAAAAGTAAGTTATTTTTATTAATAGTTGATTACACTTAGTAAATTTATCCATTTAGTTTTGTGAATGTAAACTAACTATTGTTAATTTCCGTATATAGAATTGGAACTAATTAAGGGGAAGGTAGGAGGAACTATTGAAAGCAAAACAAAGACAGCAGACTGTAATTGTTGGTGATATGGAACCGATGCTTCAAGCATTGCCAGCCTTGACCTCAAATGACGGAGCAGAAGAGACTGATTTAACGGCCACGAAGGCGTTGGAGGAGAAATCCAAAATTGTACCAAACAAGACTAAATATAGCGTGAAAAAGACACAACAAGCAATGTAAATGAACATTAATTTTTATTTTATGCTAAAAATGTTTGAGATGTTTTATATGCTGCGAAGTAGGTATTTAAGTACAATATTTTTGTTTTTTATTGATTTTGCAGACTAGACAGTTTGAAGTTTTTCGAGGCTTCTGGAGTAACCACTGGCATTGGCATACCTAAAACCTAATGTAAGGTTGATAAATGGGAGTACGAAGCTGGTTAATGTAAATCAAAAATGAATATTTACACCCTTTGTATTTTGATTGATATAACCTCAACTGTAATACGTAGGTTTTATTATTATTATTATTATTTTGTTTGTATTTTCATCTTGTAATTATTCACGTAAAAGTATATAAGGTAAGTGTAACCACAAGATTTAGTTTGCAATGTTAAAATTAACAATAATATACGTAAATGACTCGCATTTTTTAGAATAAAATCTTATTTAATCGTTCACACACCGACTTGTGCCTGGAATGGGTTCGTTTTCTTCACTACTTAAAATTAAAATGCTATCTAGATCTTCAGTGTCACTACTGTATTCATGTTCTTGGTCCAGCGGTTCAGTCTTAACAATATTGGTTGTGTCCGTGTCGGATGTGCTGTCCTTATCTTTTCCCCACCTTTCTCGTATTTGCTTCCTCCTTTCCAAGTCCTTTTCTTTATACTCCTCATAGTTCAAATTACTTGGTAAAAATTCGCGTACCATATTTACCGGTGGAATTTGAAAATCACGCTGATCAAATTCATCATCAGCGTCTCGAATAACGTCTTCCCCTTTAAGTTCTTCATTCACCACAGGGAAATATCTAGCCTTTAAAACTTTCACTGATTTTGCCACCAACTCATAACCGTCTTCCTGTGTTCCATACTTTTTTCCAAAAATTGGGTCGTATGGAATATCCGGTTCTGTCACAAGATTTTTTAAAGTCGGTTTGTCTGCGTTTGTAGTATTCTCCGAATCATCGTCTGTGTTCCATACTTTTTTCCAAAAATTGGGTCGTATGGAATATCCGGTTCTGTCACAAGATTTTTTAAAGTCGGTTTGTCTGCGTTTGTAGTATTCTCCTCCGAATCATCGCTTTCGGATTTCTTCTTAAAAAATAAGGACGTTCCACAAGGAGTTTCCCAATGCCCAGCAAGGTATTTCCCTCCAAGGAGTAAAACGGGAAGATCAGAGTCCAAGTTAAATACTTTCATTTCCAAATGAGACAATGACCCCTCTCCCTCATTTTCGGCTTCCTCACCACTGGAATTCATTCGTCGCCGTGCAGCCAAAGATGAGAACAAGCCCTCCACGTCAGGTATATCCTCCATGTCGACATACAGCAAAGATTCCTCCCACTCGTCATCATCACTCCCATCTTTTTCTGCAACATCACCCACATTCCTTTCCGAACAAGTGGTAACTTCCGGTTGAGCTGCATTTCGTTTTGAGTGGTGGACGTCATAAAAGGGATACCAATCTTCTATTTTGATATTGGAAATCCCTTGGCAGATTTCTAATGACTCTTTAACTCCTTGTTGATCCAGTAACTCTTCCACTCTCTTACTTCTCTTTTCAGATGCAGACCTTTGTCTGGGTGGAGGGAACTTTAGCTTTGTTACAGTCTGTCTAGGATACGATATCACTTGCTCGACCTGTTCTAACCTTCGACCTCCTTTCAGTCTCTCTTCTGTTGGTAAACTTGGACTTGTAACGAACACAGGCTCACTATTACTACTAATCTCCTCGCTGTGATGATGAGTTCCTTGGCTCGGTTCCGGAAATCCTCCTCCTGAATGCACCTTTGACTTCCCCTTGCTTCTCCTTTCCAACTTCTCCGACCTGGACAGCCCATGCAAACTAGCCCCAATAGGAAACCCTGTCTTTCCCGGTTTTAACTTGCTTCGTATTCTCCGACTCTCTGGTAAACTTGTTCCAGAACTAATATGCCCTCTCTTGCTCAGCTTTGGAGGGGGTGTTTTCGGTCGTTTAAATACAAAATCCCCAAAGCTCTCCGTTTCTCGTACTCCCGTGGATGGACCAGGAATTTGGAAACTCATTGAACTAGCATGACTTTCAGTACCATCTACATTTTCGCTGGCGCCAGCACCAACTCCATGAACAAGGGTCGCTGATCCTTCACCTTCGTGTATATCCCCCGTAATCAAGCCCTCCCGCAGCCGTTTTACTCCTCTTCCCTCCCACATGACTCTTCGTTTTCTCCCGTTTCGGGTGCTTCAACTTATTCGTTCCTCCGCGTCTTCTCATCATTTTCGCTACCCTGCAAAAAATTATGTACAATTTTTTTTCGCAAAAATTACAATTATTACACCAATTACACGTGTGATTCCATGCAAAAAAATGCATACATGATTTATAGGTACATTTTTACTGTTAAATTTTT
Organism: Coecobrya sp. COE2; assembly: GCA_027743765.1. NCBI lineage: Eukaryota > Metazoa > Arthropoda > Collembola > Entomobryomorpha > Entomobryidae > Coecobrya > Coecobrya sp. COE2. The sequence continues at coordinate 2,740 of JAHZMV010001269.1, read as the reverse complement.
CATGACATGAGTCAGCTTCAGGCTTGGATTCACACAATGAAAAAAATTGCACTGTTATACCTTCAGTTATTATGCAGGCTTTCCAGATTATGTCCACAGTGTCCTGATGAGCTAAAGGTCGGGTGTCCTACCGTTCAATCTTGGATTCTAATCTCAGTGCATTCAAAACTTTTTTTGTGATCTTATACCAATTTGTGTGGGCATGTGGCTATTTGCAAAATGTCAAATTACTTTACTATATAGTTTTTCTAAAAAGTGGAGTGTAAATGGTCAAATTAGTTAAAAATATTTATCTTGAGAGTTGGAGCTAACATATAACATACACCTCCGTGTGGTAATAATGGTAAGAGATGGAGAGTCAGCCGTGTTATTTTTTGGTAGGGGATTGCTCCCGGTATTCACTAAGCAGCTTATATGGGGCCAATGGAATTTTGTGAGCATTTTGTGAGATATACTGATTCATGTCAAGCCGTAATATAGGAACTTGAATGAAAGAAAGCTAAACTTATGTAAAAGAATATTTAAAAATTTTGAAGCAAATATGACCAATTATTATTTTTATTAAGTATGTCAAGATAGTCAAAGTCTACAAAGAGGATATCTTCACGGGGAATAGTAAGAATAATATAAGTTTACAAAGGGTACATGCATTTAAGATAATATACTTGTATATCCGATTGACTTTTTGAAATAGGTTTATAATAATATAGTCAACAGCCTTTTAATGTACTACGCTATAAATTATTATTATATTGACAAGTTTAATGAAACAAATGTTCATTGTATATATAAAGTATTCCAACTTTCTAACTGTAAGAATTTAATATGTAATAATAATAATAGTAATAAAAGCACAATGTATGTAGAATTTATATAGACGTCTGTAAGAAAAAGGTTATTAAATAATTTGAAAACTTACTTATATAACATTTTTTATAACTTAGCTTAATGATTATGTATGGAATATAATATTATTAGAAATATTGAATTATAACTTATATAATGAATAATAATAACTATTATAATCTACAAACTATGAAAGTCTACAGTGTATAATATTTTTATGGCTGTTACATTTCAATATGTTATACAGTGACAATTAGCTAGAGAGATGGACAAAAGTATTTATGTGATGGCATTTCGTTTTTTAAGCTTCTTGGTTAAAGGAAGACATCCAGTCACGATGATGATCTGTTGTTCCTGCAGTTGATGAGTATCCAGGTAAAGCTGCAGCTGCGGCGGCCGCTGCTGCTGCTTGCAATTCCCATTTGTGGATGATGGTGGTGATAATTGGAAGGGTAATTGTGGTATGAATGATGAGCTGATGGAGGAACAACGACTCCCCCGGGACCATGAGAATATGAACCCTGTACAGCGCGATAGAGGCTGTAAAAAGTGCTAACAGCAGAACTGGCAGCAGCTGCGTTTGAGTGGTCCATAGGATTATTGGGAGCAGTGGAGAAATTAGAAGTGGTCATGGCTGAAGACGGGTTGGTTGCAAACATGTTCACAGGGCTTTGTCCGTTTGGTGGGGTGGAAGCAGGAGGAAAGACAGAGTTTTGAACAACAACATTCGGTGGGGCAAAGTGATGCAGGAGTTGGTTTGGGGATGCGCAGTTGGATTTGCTGCTACCGGTGCTGTTGGCTTTACTTGGATGATGATGATGTGCCAAATTGATGATTGTGGAACAAGGACTGATGTTTCTTTGAGCTCTTATTGTCCCTCCATCAGATAAGGTACCTGGGTAGTTTAAATGAGATGTGGAAATTGATGTACGACTGCCACCCAACGAAATGCTGCGTTCATTCCTTCTAAACTTTGCCCGACGATTTTGAAACCAGACCTACGATAAATTATAAAACAATAAAAGAGATTTTTTGGTTACTTTTCCTTCCACCACGTGTTTAATCTCACAGGAGTACGCATCCAGGCAAGAAAGTAAATTAAGATAAGCGTTAATGAGGGCAAGGGTTAGCACATATCAGTTAATTTGAAAATAATTTAATTATCAAAGTTGGATGCATGCCATGGTTGATAAAGCTTTGAAGTAGCGTACACAATGAATCCCTATAATGTGTTTCGCGTTTCATGAGAATTTATATCCGCTTCTCAAGTGCACTTTTACGGAACGTAATAAATGAAAATGCTGATGTTGCACGCATAACGCGAAGGAAAAATGCTTCTGGCAGTCTCAATTATTTAATTACACATCTCATATACCTCCTTCACGCTTCCGACAATCCCAACACCTAAATTTCATTTCATTTTCATCTCTTCTCTTGTTACGCTATGTCTGCCTGCCCAAACATTTTAATGCATATAATAATACCTAATGTCTTTTTCATTTCATTGTACCAGCTTCGTATTTGCAGCAATTAATAAACAACACTTTGTTTGGTTTACTCAGTCAATTACGAAAAGTGACAAATCTTAATCTGATATACATATAATGTTTTCTCGGGCATGCCAAGCTGCAAAATACTGAAAATGATGATGAGCATCAACGATACTTATGTAAGCCCACCATTGTCGTTTTTAGAGGAACACATGTACTGAAAATTGGTGCACACACACGGAAAAGAAAGTGATACCTCAAAGGCATGGCGGACAGGGTTGGTTGGCTCCTTGATAGTTTTAACAGTTCTACCAAAATCGTGAACGCTCAACTTGAGTAAAGAGATAGTGTGAAGGGTAATGGAAAGAGAATATAGGAACACATGTGTAGAATTCACGGGCTGT
>JAHZMV010001268.1:0-15402 GCA_027743765.1 Coecobrya sp. COE2 | reverse complement strand
TACTCACAACACTCTGAGCTTATAGGCAGGCAAGTTTGCTCTACATTTTTGTGACAGGCAAAACATGTGAGTATTTTCATCTTTTTCATTTGGGCTAACGGTTTTGTACCCTTTTTCCTTTAATTTTAGAACGAACCGAGTGTTTTCTGCTGGGCAATTGAATTTGGATTAAAGTAAAGAATGGCTTCTGCTGCTGCTGGTGCTACATCGAAAGAGGGGCAAATTGCTGGGGTAGAGGAAGAGGTGGAGGTCTTAGCTGTCAAAAGTGTGGCTCGACCGTTAGAGAAAACGGTAAACTGTTTGTTTTGCTATGGGCCTGTGGCGAAGTATAATGGGGAGCTGGCAAAGGCGGAGAGGCGGGTGATGGTGAAGACGTCGGAGAGGTTGTTTCTTTACGTGTGCAACCACTTGGAACTTGACACGGGGTCAGAGGAGGGCTTCTTTCACATGACGAGAAAAAGCAAGAAGGAAGGGGAGCGTCGTCTACTTCCTGGGAATTTGCCGTTGTGTCCTCAATGCAAGTCGTTGTATTATTATAAAATGTATGATGCCTTTGTGGCGTATGAAATGGCGATGGATAAGCTGTCCAAGCAAATTTCTGCGTGCATTATGAGTGCTATTGCGACTTCGGCCAAGAAGAATGCTCATTCTGTGGAGGAGGGACAGGGACGAGGACCGGGGGGAAGTGGGAATGGGTTAGATGATTTGATAACCTTTCAGCAGGCTTCGTGGAATGAGCATGAGGTGATGAAGGTGGTGAGGCAGTTCCGCAAGAAGGTGACTGAAAAGAATCCAATCGGCTGTAAGTATTGCACAACTTCATTAAAAAAAATTGATAAAATTAGGTCAATGATAATTGTGCTAAGATAAGATTGTCTTTTTGATTGCAGATGCAGATATCCTCAGTGAAGAGCCTGTGGAAATGGAGACTACTACGGAAGCAGTTCCTTCTTCTTCAGGGAATTCTAGTGCGACCACTTTGCCAAAACCCGCCGAGATTGGTATAAGCAATGTCATAAATGTAGTTAAAACGTCGGCTGCTGAGACATTATTTAAAACACCCGAAGTCGTTCAAAAGGTGGTTACTAATCGTTTGCGAGAAACAAAAAAAGAAATGGAAGAAGACAGCCCACAAAAATCTTCAACGTCCAAGAGTAAACCCCTCCAGTACTACGCGGTGGCTAATCCTTCTCCAGGCGTTATTCAAATCATTCCAATGAACACTCCCAAGGAAAAATCGAAACGACGGCGCATTGAGCCTGAGTACATGGAGCGGCGCATGCAACAAAACACGTGCAAATTCTGCAACAAGTACATGACCGACCCATTGTCTTTAAAGCGACACATGGTTTCCGAACACGGGATGGAGAAACCTGAAAAGTGTCCTAAATGTGATTTCCGAACCATTGAAAAGACTTACCTTGCCAAACATATTGAAACGCATTTGGACGAAAAGGAACGACTGAAACCTTATCGGTGTACTGAATGCGGGAAGGATTTTCTATCAAAATCATCTTTAAAAAAGCACATGGACATGCACACAGGAAACAGACAGATTTTCCAGTGCGAATTGTGCGGAAAGCAGTTTAAGGACAGTGTATCCAGAAAGTTGTGCCTTGATAAGCATAATGGCATCAAAAATCACGTTTGCCCGTATCCAAACTGCGGTAAACGTTTCCTGAGAAAAGAGGTGCTAAAAATTCACGAGAGGACACATACAGGGGAGAAGCCTTACGCGTGCAAAATATGTGGAAAGTGCTTCTCCCAACGATCGCCCCTTACAATTCATCTTAAGAATATTCACAATAAGTAAATCGATAATAATTCTGTAACATTTTTAATTTCGTACTTACTGCGTATTTTTTATTATTTGATGCTACATGATCATTTGTTTAAACTTTGATATATTAAGTATGTATAATATGTATGTATGTTTATAAAGAGTACTGATAAGTCTTTTAAAGATGATTAAGCTTTAATGACCACTTTGCCTGTATTTTTCCCAGCAAGAAGGTCAATGAAAGCTTGTGACATATTTTGAAAACCTTCGTATTTCGTTTCTTCAACTTTAAGCTTGTCTTCTAGGATCCAGTCGCGCATTCTATTATGATGACAAGACAAGAATGTTAAAGATTGAATTTTATAAAGTTTAATAAAAAAAGTTATACTTTTATGTGTTTTATTTTAAACTTACTGATTTATTCCGGTCATCCATTCCCTTGCGAATCTGTACACGACAAACCCCTCCAGTTTGATATTTTTGTAAATCATGGACACGTAGTCCACTGGAACTGTGAAGCAATAATAATAGTAGTATCATGTAGTAGATTTAAAAGTTGGACTTTAACCCTCAGTTGTATCGTAAAGTTATGTTATCTTCTTACCTAGAGAAGGCTTCCTCGGGTCATCATTGTAAATACTAATAGCACCGCAAAGAGCAATTCTCCCAAAAGGGTTCATTTTCCGGGTAACATGATAGGCAAACTCTCCTCCAACATTATCAAAGTAGCAGTCCACTCCCTTTGTAGCGTTATCCTTGAGCGTTTGAGGCAACTGCTGAGTTTTGTAGTTGAAAGCATGATCAAAGCCCAATTTTTTCAACCACTCCACCTTGTCGTCAGTGCCGGCATAGCCGATAACATTCAAGCCAATGATTTTCCCAATTTGTCCCACCAAACTACCCACAGCCCCAGCGGCCGCCGAAACGACCAAAGTTTCTCCAGCCTTGGGCTCGCAGACTCGAGTGAGTCCAAAGTAGGCCGTGTTTCCGGGCATGCCCATGCATCCTAATGCGTAGGAATCTGGAAGACCCTTCATTTCAGGCATGGAATAATAAGTCTCCAGCGTCCTCTTTTCAGCCGACATAGCCTTGGCAATTGTCAAGTCCCTCCATCCAAAGTTTCCTACAACTTGACTTCCCTCGGGAAATTCTGAACTTTTGCTCTGGATCACACGAGCAACTTGTCCTCCTGGCATTTGTTCCCCTACCTTCATCCGATCCGCGGCTGGCCTCATGTAAGGATCCACTGTCAACCATTCCGCTTTGCAGAGAATTTCGCCATCCTGGAGAGGAGGCAGCGTTTCCTCCACAATGTTAAAGTCGGTGAGTTTTGGGGCACCCTGGAAGTGCTTGCTCAAAACAAACTTTCTCGCCTGCATTGTTTTGCTGGAGAAGGAGGTGGTGGTGTAATAGCAAACTCCTGTCAGGACACAAAGTCTCTGTTGCTGTCTTTGTCCTTGATGGATTGCTGAGATGGAGGATGACGATGAGGATGATAGAGCGAAAATATTGCCGTGGGAAGAATGGGAGGACGCTGTTGCGATAATGGGAGATGCATGCCGTAAACCACGGCTTAATGTACTTCTGTACAAGGCCATTTTCTCTTATTGCTAGTTGAGCAGTAGTGGTTGAGTAGAATTAACTGGAGAAGGAGATCAGTAAAAAACCATGAGAGAGAGAAAAGCAAGTTTTTTCACCGGTTTACGTAACGTAATCAAATTATATACGTGTTGGTAATTTCGATGACTGACAATAATGGAAATGTGATTCAGGATGATGATGAAGCACTATGTTTAACCGAACTAGTGCTGGAAGATGAAAATTACACTGGGATGGCACAATGATGCAGATAAAATCACGAGAGTTATTACTGTGCAGGGATTGGACTAATTGATGTTGTTATATAACATAACAATGTGTGTATAATACTTTGTCATGTACAACTGACCGAAATATCGCTGGCACGAGACTGGCACTTGAAAAGTCATGTGCAAAAAATGTAGTCCGATCTGCTGCAAACATAAACTTTGTATGTATAGATTCGGTTTTCTATCATGAGCGCCAGTTATCTTTGTTTTTCTGGCTGTATGTACATACGTCAAGGTCAATATCCAAGTGTTCTTCTCTAGCTTTGTTTGTCCGTATATCCAGTTTTTATGTAGCCAGCAATGTATGTAGGTATAAGTTTGTGAGCCGAGATTTCTTGGAAACGTGAATGGAATCAACACTTTTTGAAAACAAGCCGGCATGTCTATGTATACAGTAGCAGAGCGTATTATCTAAACAAAATTAATTTTTATATGACATTTCATTATTTTTGCAATCGATCCGGTAAAGTATCACTCGCAAAACCCCATTACCATTTACCATAACATGGTATGGACTATATACCAATTTTGAAAGGGTGTATGAATGTTTTATCGATTTGAGGACAACATGACACGTAAAAATAATATGATAGACACTACAAACTATATATCTTGTATTAAACCGACAAGATAAGATATTCCTTTCACGTACATTGACAAATTTCCATAAACCAACCTATTAACGAGGCCTGTCATTTGCTGTTTGTCATTTTAACCACGGCACAGAGAAAGAGATTCTACAGTGGTACAGCAACCGACCGCAAAGCCAGTAGTATGGAATACCTATCATCAAAACTCACTCAACTCTACAGAGAACAGAAAGAACCTCAATAAAAAGCATCTCCTATTTTCCACAAACTTCTGTTACAGCAGCAGTGGTGGATGGATAAAAGATGCATCTCTATGAATGCTCAACAAGATCCCATAAGAATATTCTTCTCATATAGCCCATCTTGTCCCATTCCATTAAATGTATCAGTTACTCTGCACCGTTGGAACTCACCATGTGAGAAATCCCAAGGTCATTTTGTCCTCATATCAGCACCAGCAACAGCAGAAGAATCAGAACAAACAATTTAAACCACCAGCACCACTGACAGCGAGAGAAGCTTAAGCTCAAGCCACAAACAAGCTCAAAAGAGAATATAAAAGCTGGGCTGTCATCATCATAGCCATCCCATTTGGCGTTCATTACTCTTCAAAGAAATTGAATGCTTTTTCCATGCAAAGATGCAAGTAACAAAAGATGCTATATTTCTCTGTAGGGAATTTTTCGGGAACAAAGCTCACTTTAGGGAGGACGACAAACATGCAAGACATGCTGAGAGATAATAATATGAGATGACGATGATGAGCATGATATTCTGGACTAAATATCATCGCTCTTACTGCTTTGTAGTTATTACGATGATCAAATCGGTGAAAGGGTTTCATCATTATTTATTACTCATCCCTCTAATTAAAAGTTGACGTTCCAATGTTTGTCCTTGTTCTACACAAAATCTCATGATCGTGAGGCAAAATATATGTGACTATAGATTGCTCAGATTTCTGCTTAAAAATCATCGTAACAATCCAAAACGATTATCACAAAATAGATGATCAAAATTACGTGACATTATTTTTCATCAATAAATTTGTTTTTATTATTTAGATCTCGACATTTATTCATTATAGCATTTACATACGCACGGCGATATTTTATAATATTTTTTTTTATAATTTAGTAGCAATTCTACGTAAAACCATGTAATAGCAGCGACGGAAACTTTTCAGACAGACAATAGTAATATTACGACATCCATACAAATAGGTTTTGTATACTACATTTACAACGGTAGAAAGTATACAGATAGTAGTACGGTTGACAATCATATAATTTTTGACTGAGAAACATAATAACATTATGGAATACAAGGTAGGTAGGTAGATAGATAATGATAATAATATGTAGGGTGTTTTATACAAGTTTAGGTATGTTAATAATATGCATCTCGTCAGGAATGAAAGAATGATCACAGGTGAGAGACCCTGGCATGACAATATGACACGTCGTAGAATATTAATTTTTTTCAGACAAATTGATAGAAATTACAGACACGCAGTATGGTATCCTCGCTCTCTCTCTATAAATAATGTACACACTACGTTATTACTTATATTAAGGTATCTATTATTAATGTACATATATAGAGCTCTTTTTTACTACGACGGTATACGGTTTATAAGGTAAATAGCGTCACTTTTTGATTGTATTCTCAGCTTTTTTTTTGTTAAAATTACTACTCTGCTCGGTGATAAGTTTGATAAGTTCTACTTTTTCATTTTTATGGTTCCCAATTTTTCTTGGATTGCATTGCGCTGCCTAGTGCTTCTAGCTGCTGCTGTAATAGGTAGGTATACTTCTATGACATGTTATAGACATTTAAACAAAGTCAACGTTCACTCACGCAGTAATATTCACATATTTTATTGAAGTACACATTTCAGCGGTCCTACTCACTCGTTATTGTAATATGTACATATTTTCATTATTATCACGCGATAATGATCACAATAAATACGACAGTAAGCGTTCTACGTGCTACGCACTAGAAATATTTAATACCTCTGCTTTCTCTCTCTTTCTTTATGGCAATGGCAGTAGCATATCATATTCTGCAATATTTTTCATCTGCCTGCATCACCACCATCATCGCATCAAAAAAAGCCAATAAGCTTGCTAGGTACTTTACTCCTTACACGTTGATGACTTTCTCACCATATTGGTTTTCTAGATTTGCACTGCGACTGCTACTGCTTTCTCTGGAATAATTTAGATTTATTATCTCACTCATCCACTCAACTCACTCATCATATTTTTCATATGGGGAATTAAATGGACATTTTTGCATTTTTGCACTCATAACGCAATAAACACGATGAACGACCCCAATAACATAGAGGTAATAATATTAAGGGTATTTAATTCTAGAGAGAGGCATACTATTTGTATTACATATTGCATGATACGACGAACATACGACAGGTAAAAGTTACATAGTAATAATTTTATTAGTACAGTGGTTTATTAATATGGTTCGTCATATTATTTATGATTGCCATCATCATTTCTTGTGTGTGATTTGGATTGTACCCCTGAGGGTATACTACCAGTAATGATAATAATTTCCTTGAATGAAGCTTCATTATTTATATTATGCTTTTACGATTTTCATACATGATGAAAAATCATATATTATAGAAAGTCAACTGCGGAACGGTACAACGTATACAATAAGTTACGATGTTGCACAATAGCTTATATGAAGACAACAAAAGATTCATTAGCAGATAAAGTACTATAATATAATGAGAGTCATCGCTTATGTCCTGGAGTCTATCTAGCTACCTTGCCTTTTGGAACATGTTGAAGTTTTCTTCTTGCTTCATCACACTCGACAAGCTTATACGATAATGATGGACTTTCCAGAGTTGTCCCCACGAAAGAGAGAAATAAATGCCTGGGGCATCTGCTCAAACCCTTGCGTTCTCGTCTCACGCACCTTCAGCTTTCCCTGATGAATCCACTCCGCAAGTTTGGCCAATTCCCTCGGGAAACTCGGCAAACCATCGGTTGACCATGAACCCCTCCATTCGAATTTGCTTATAAATCATGGCTTGGTAGTCAAACGGAACTGTGGAAATAGAAGGGAAAATCATGTCATTCATTCGCTCGTTTATAGAAAAGTAAGTTGGTACGTACAGAGTAAGGAAGTTGAGCATACTTGTATGGAATTTTCTCTCCCTTTTCTACTTACCTTTGTAACTTTCTTTGGGATCATAGTTGTAAGTGCTGATGGCCCCACAGAGAGCAACACGTCCAAACTCATTCATATTCCGGAGTACATTGTATGTAAACTCACCTCCCACCTGGGGATATATAATTGCATAATATTTTTTAATCCAATCAGCGAAACCAGTCTCTTGCGTGGGCAAAGATGTACTTTCTTTTCATTATGTCACGCGAGCTTACATTGTCAAAGAATGCATCAACCCCCTCAACAGCGTACTTTTTCAGGATGGAGTCTATATGACATTGTTTGTAGTTAAACGCACACTTGAATCCCAACTCATCCTTAATCCAAGTTACCTTCTCGTCGCTCCCCGCAAAACCCACAACTTTGCAACCCTTGAGACGTGCAATTTGACCGACAATATGACCTACAGCACCCGCGGCTGAGCTTACCACTACAGTTTCCCCAGACTTCACCTGGCACATCTTCAATAGACCGAAGTATGCTGTCAAACTGAAAACGAGAAAATCAATTTCGTCACTTCAACTTTCACATTTTCTTTACATTTCAATTTCACAGAATATGCATGTAAGTATATTTTTTGCCATATTGAATTTATTTGCGTTATTGACATCCGCTCAAAGTCACAAGTTGTGGTCCACTGCACTCTTCTCTGTAAATATGATTCAGCAGATGGAATGGATAGAGAAAAAAAGACGACAAAATGATAAATAAACAAGCTCTTTCCCGTACACCAAATCAAGACATTCCAACTTTTCCTCTTACAGCAAAAAGAAGCGTGTAGGTACATCAATCAACGACAAATATACATACATGACATATTTTGCAATTTTTCTTTCGATCGATCCTATCTTTTTCTAAAAAGTCAAGGCAAACAAGTCAAACTTTTTTTCCTTCGTACGAAAAAAAACTTGGGTCACCGTCACATTCAACTTTCTCATCAACATCCTTACCCTCATCTTTTCATCATAATATATTTTTTTCTTATTGATTTATAAATATGTACTGTTATTTTTTACCCAGTCAATCCACAAGCCCCTAGTGCATAGGACTCTGGGAGACCCTTGAGATCTGGAAGTGGATACACGGCAGAAAACATGGCCTTCATCGTATCCGGTGAGCATATTGTCAGATCTATACAGAGTGAAAGTGAAAAAAGAAATTCCACAATGATGAAACTGTATAGCGTCTCAGGTGAAAAAATCTTTAAGCAATATACTACAAAACTGTCATAAATTTTTAGCATTGTCCTACTTCGTACTTCTCTCTTTCGAGCATCTGAGAAAACAAGCCTTTTTCGGATTTTCATTTTTAGAAGAAAAAAATAACATGTAAAAATATTCAAGTGTCATCCATCAGGATCGTGTTCAAGCCAATCGATGATAATCATCGACATGATTTTCATTGGCTTCAGGAGTGAGTATAGATGAAAAATATTTTCGTTTTTTCTCTTCTTCTTCCGTTCAAATAATCATAAAAAAGCTAACAATAAAGAATCCTAGTTTATTATTATACTACTACACAATAAAAAATGTGCATACTTTACCTCTCCATCCAACATATGCAACAACTTTACTGCCTTCAGGAAAGCCCCGATGTCGACTCTTGAGAACTCTGGAATGAAAAAACACGCAAAACACGTAAGAATGATCAATAACAGCAATATTTTCTTTTCCCTATTGTACAAAGGTCGTAAAATCGACAATATATTTATTTTCAGGTAGACATCAGGTACTTGTGTGTATACATTATAGGAGGGCATAAAAAATGGCAAGTTTTTTTCATGTATAACCAAGAAAATATAATGCAAAAGTATAAAAATGAAAGTGAACACTTTCCCTGTTTCCCGTCAACGTCGCTTTTTCTCAGAGAGAAAAAATATTCATAAAAGAGTGGTAGCAGCATAGCTATATTTACAACAGGTGAGATAACATGACAAAGTGAAAAGCGAAAATGGATAAAATGGGAAACGGTTACAAGCTAAATGGAAAGTTTGGCTAAAGGATTGACTCAAAATCTGGTTCACTTTCTCCGAGTCGGTGCTTCTAATGTTGCGCGCTGTATATCCAGTTTGATTTCGGTTTTTGTACTTGTAAGTCCTTTTTATCCTGTTCCAACCAATTTTCATGTGATATGGAAAAGGATGGGCAGGAAAATGATATGGTGCAGAAAGAAAGATGTGTGATTTGGCTGGGATATTTTTATATTGGATGCTTGTTGACTGGCATGGCATGCTTCTTGTCGTGGTGGGATAAGGCGAACGGGGTAAAAATACGCTTTTCCCAGGGAATATATACAGGAAGCAGCATGAATGGGAAAGCTGAGAGTGAGTGAGAGACGAACAAGTTTTTCCTGTGTGCGATATATCAAGTTAAGTGGATAAAGTTGAGATTTTGACAGAGAAGCAGAGAGAGAGAATGAGCATGTGTGTCGATGAAAAAATCCTTTTTGATGCTCATGATGTTACAACAGATGAAGGAAGGAGTAAAATATGTATATATGAGGAAGGCGGATGATGATGTGATGATAATGAGGAAAAGCATCGTGGGAACAAAGTTTTATTATATTTGTGTGTATATCATACATATGCACGTGGATGATATTGTTGGCCTTGACATAACATAATAATTGATGTTGTGGAGTAAGGCCATGCTGGAAAGATAGATATACTCATAAATTGTGTAGAATCAGATTTGGAGGAAAAAAGTTTGTTATATAGCATTGTAAAATCAGTTTGGTATAATGAGATTGAATGGAAAAGAAAACATGGCTTAAAAAGTGAAAGCACGGGATTTGACGAAAAGTCTTTTAATCATATCATCTTCACTGCATTGAATTTCAAAGGATAGATGAAAATGAAAGGCCAACTTTTCTACACCGGAGATATTGAGTCGAACCTGGCGTATATATGTATGTGTAATGTGTATAGCACTGCTTTCCACAAGTTTATTTTTACTAGCGTTAACCAACCAAGTATGGGAAGTGTATGGTCATCACCAAAAGCATATCACGCCATAAAATTAATTATTAGTTAAATTCGTTAACTAATACACAAACTTCCTTTTACCATGTTCGCGCTTGCTTATGCCCACTCAGATTTTAACTTTTTATGCTAATCATTCTACATTTAATATTCTGTTTATGTCTTGTTAACATTTTAAACGAAAAGCATTTTGGGGCTGGTGGAAATGGCATTCTCTTTCCTTTTTAATTGAAGTCTGATCCCTGAGATTCCAGCCAGGTAGACTACAAGTTTCTTGTTGAAAGTGTATAATATTCTTCTGCAACTTTTAAGCCAGCCAATTTAAACTGCAAATTAATAGACACTCCCCGTATTCCCGCACGAACTAGGACGATGGGAGAGATAGATAGAAAGTAGATCTCTGCCAGTAGCATATTCATGGTAATGGTGGTAGTAGCAGTTGAAGAAGAGCAAGTGAAGGGAAAGTAAACTTTTCCCTGAGTGAAGAGAAAACTTTATGCCTGGCTAATTCTCTCTCAAAGTCGAATTAAATGGATTTCATTGAGCCTGATTTGCGAGGCAAGTGGTGCATATACATATGCACATAGAGGAACAGCTACTGTGCATGCATACAGTAGCAGAATCGCTTCATTTCAACTTGAAACGAAACCACATCACATAATATGTGCATTAGTTTTTACTTGAAAGCCCTCACTCCCACCTCAGCGACCATTACTTGCACCAAAAACTTATGGTATCTTGTTCATTTATCTATGCCCCACACCTATTTTCTGGCATCAGAGTCATCAAAAGACAAGCAAAGATTCTTTGCCATAAAATTTTACAACGCACACCTTTGCTCCCAAAGAATAGTTCAAGGCAACGCGAAATAAAATTATCACCCATGTTGTAATTAAACATTTTACGGTGCTACGTGATGTTTACCAAGTAAAGTAGATAGGTGGGTAGGTAGAAAAGAGGAAGAGCAGGTGCTACAAAATATAGGAGAAAAGGAAGGTGAGTAGTAGAACATGCCAATCAATGATCCATTATAATCTACCCGGTTGGCACAACATAACATCTGCTTCTACTACCTAAACCACCTCATTCATTTTTAAAGACCATCATCATGATCACGTAACTCTCCACAGCAAGCAGTTAATAACCAGACCAAAAAACTATCACGTATATCTATGTGAGCAATATATACATGCATACGTTCATATTCATTCGGTTTAGCGAAGCAAAATGAGATTATTTATTATTTTCCAACGACAACAGAAAACCAGAGCATGGCAAACAAAATCCATCTCTATTTTCAGACCCATAGTCCATAAACATGTCCGTTCGCACAAGCACAACATTAGTTTACATTAGTATTTTTTGCAAATGGATAGAAAGAAGGTTGATAAGCCATGGGCCACGACTCCCATATACGCCGCAGTGATCCCCTCGCTTCCATCTACCTACCACCTTTTGTTTACCTGGCCTTATTCATACAGCCGCCCCTTCCATTTCCCAAAAAAACTTTGTCAAGTTAGAAGAGTCTTCTCGGTGGTATAGCCAGTGAAGCAAGTAAAAAAGTGTACGAAAGATGGGCAAAAATGAAAACCCTACAAGAAAGTTGCCTGTAAGTCTTGAATACTATATAGTAGCAGCAGAGGTAGCGATAGGATTCAAGGATTTAAATTCATTTCTTTTATGCTGCTTTCTCTTTCACTCTCACACTCTCGCTGCGGGAGATTTGAGACAAAAAAGCGCTGGAGTGGCGAATTTCCCATTCGAAAAAGTGACTCTATGTCTTTTAGGAAATGAAGAAGAAAAGCAGCAGAGCTCCGTGTATGTCCGTGGTATTATAGTAGCTGCAGGGTCTGCTGGCTGGGCGGATTTAAAAGGGATACAAAAGTCTCCTATAAGTTTTGAATAGTGTAAGAAGAGGAGAGGTGACTGTCTATTGAATACACAGCCAAAAAGAGTTTGTTCAGCAAATGCGTATACCCAATTTACTAAGAGATGTATATATAGTAGTTTTGATAAAGTATAGAACCTTTTATCCGGAATAAATAATTACACTATTTCTGGACTGGAAGGAGTAGTCCAGGTGGAGTAGCACCATACGACCAACTATTTATGCATTCATTTGAGTTGAGACTACAAATAGGGATCTGGCGTTATATATACCTGCTTGTCTGCTACTGCCTGCTGCTGTACTAAAACTTGTCTTGGAGCCCAAAGGCCATAAAAAAGAAACATGAAATGAATGAATCATTTTTCCCTTCCTTTATTTTTTCCTTCCTTACTCCTTGCAAATTTGCATAAATAGGTTCCCCTCTGGGGAATATAAGTATCCAGCTGCGAAAGCGGAGATTCACCAAAATAGAAAGGAGATGCTTCTCTCTCTTTCTCTCTCTCTCTCTCACTCTCTCTCCTTTTTTTCTTATTCAACTTTTTATCTAATCCACTCCCACAGATTTAAAAAATAAGGAGCGAGAAAAACGCACCAATTGTACCGTGAATGGATGATGAGATCACTTATTTTCTCTGGTGACTTTTTTCCTCCGTACATAATGTTAGCCTATAGAGAGAAAGATACATTTGCACGCATTACGCAAGTTTTTTTCTCCTGCTATGTGTATCCACATAAAAATGGTGAGACAGCAACAGAGCTGAGAAAAACTGTGATAGCTTCTCGTCATCCCTGAATGCATCTTGAAAAGCTGCTCTGCTCCATAACAAAATAAACTCCCGACACCTACCAAACATCCTTCACCTTTTCCGTTGCAAACGACAACGAAACAGTCACTTTTTCTTTCCCGTTGTCGGAAATTTGAAACGCTCCGACTTTCCCATCCTCCTTTCAATCAAACCTATATATTCGCATTTAGCATTTGAGCCCATTATTTCCTCTTCTATTTTTCCAATCCCAGAAATTGAGTTTCCGTTCTCGCTTTCCTGTACTCTCTATACACACACAGCTCATTCACTTTCTCAATCACTCACAATCATCTGTCCAAAGAAAACGAGGAGCTAAAGTGTCGTCGTTGTCCTTCTCTTCTAAGCTCCATCGTTTGTGCAGTCATCAGCAAAGAAATGGAAAATGTCAATCGGTTTTATCGTTTCATAATAATAATAATATTTTTTGCCGTTTGAAAAGAAAGAGGAAAAGGTTGAGGGATATTAAGAAAATCATGTCATGCCACATCTGTTCTCTCGCTTATGGCATTATTACTATTATTATTATGGATTTTATGTAGTCATAAATACTACTCCAAGCCATATAAATCTTTCAAAACAGGAAATTAATCTTTTCCCCAATCTTCTTCTTCTTCTCCTCTCTTACTTTTTCATTCTCTTTTTATTCATTTTCATTTCTCCAGGACAAAAAGGAGCCCCTATCCTACTTGCTACTATATATATTACCTCCTCCTATTAGTTCAGTTTTTTTTCTCGGGGTAGATTAAAAGCGATGACGCTATTAGTATAGGGACACACACACAAAGTGACTTTTAAAAGAACATGATCATTTCATTTGTGTAACTTACGTGGCCACTTGCGAGCCCACCATCACGTCCCCAACATTCATCCGGTTCCCAAATGGTCGCATGTATGGGTCCACGCTGAGGCATTCTGCCTTGATCAGGATCTCTATACCGGGTGGTTAGAAGAAAGGAGGAAAAACAAAGACAAACAAAACGTTAGTGAGCATTGAGCGCATATTACGTTTGTGTTTTATAACAGGAAAAACTTTTTTAACCGTCATGCACACCATGCCACTTTGCGGCGTAGCGCTACTGGTACTGGCGGTATACAGAAGTAAATGCAGAAGTAAATGATGCCGAGTAAGTGTGTGTGTTCATGTTGTGGTGAAAGTAAAATAAAAAGAGTAATCATGTCCGATCTAATAATACTCTGCTGTTCTTCCACCTCTACTATTGCACTACTAGTGCAGCAGCATCGATGATGGTGCCATATGCCACTCACTCTTTAGTACTAATAATAACATGGCATGTCGTTAGTAAGCCTCTAAAGCCCATTCAGCACGAAAACGGCTGGGACACAGGCGAAGGAGAGAAAAAGAGAGCTACCAAAAATAAATGTCATATTGTATAGTCATATCATTATTGAAAGTGGGGAAACATGGAGAAAAGGAAGAAAAAATCTGCTAGAGATACAAGTGCTAAGAATAATAGAAAAATATAGATTTGGGGAAAAGGACACGGTGGTGGAAGAGGAGAAGAGAAAATAAGGGATTAAATGCCCACGTCATAAAAAAAGTATGAAGCAGGTCTATATTCTCCATGTCCAGCTTATGAACCTATAGACAAATATGTATTCCCTATCTAACTGATTTTTATAAGGTGTGAAGGTAAAGTAATTGCAGTACGTGAGTAGATCCTCTTTGGGAGTAAGTAGAATGGCCACTTTTATGAATCGGTTTGGAAAGAGCAGCAGCAGAATAAGAGAATGTAAAATGGAGAGAGCAAAAAAGATAAATTTGCTCGTAGGTCTTATTGTGCCGCTGCTGCTGTCATCATCAACAACTTGATCATCAGAGAAAAAATGCTTCGTGGCACAAATTGGAAAATGGAACTTGGAGAGAGGAGAAGAGGACCTTCATGAAAGTGGAAAAGGGAGTATCAGCAGGGAAAATGGATTGGTAGTTGGAAGAGAAGAAGCTGAGAAGAGAGAAGACTAATTAAAAGCTCGGTGGGACATTTTCTGTTACTTTTTTGGCTGGGAGGTTGGATTTCTTTAGCTTTTACTTTTGGCCTTCTCTCTTGAAACAAAAACGTAACAGTTATTATACTCTTTCCCGTCATCTTCATTTTCTTTTGGAAATCCTTCGGGAATTGAATTTCTTGGAGAAGCAAAATCAGAAAAATGTAGTCAATTAATGTTCAACGAAGGACAAGGGGGAAATGGGTATTGGAAATGAGTGGGTTGAGTAAATGACTGAAAAAAGTAATGCAATGGATATACCAGTTTATTACCTAG
>JAHZMV010001267.1:0-12523 GCA_027743765.1 Coecobrya sp. COE2 | reverse complement strand
TTGACATAATGTGTACACGTATTTATGTCGTGTATTTTTGTGCAATGTGCAACAGTATGCATGGTCTTCCTCGTGTGATATCTTTCTGAGTGCTTTACACGTGCCTATTGGAAAAAAATGTTTATGATGTTGCTACACAAGACATTGCTGCTTATTTTTTCTTTCATTTTCATATATTACGGTTTCACATATTATATAAATTTTTAATTATTGTGTACATGTCATATTTTTACGGTTGCTTCATTTTACACTAGGTTACAAAAAATAAAGTATATAGAATATTATGACTAACGGACAGACGTATGGAGCTATATTAGAATGGAATGTATGGATAAGTATTTTCTCGCTATTATATATATTATGTAATGTATGCACATAGATTATAAAATATACATGGGTAAAAAGTTCATTACAATATTACATAATTTTTACAAGTCACTACAACTCCTTCTCCATTGTTTTCTTGAGTAAAAATACTGGTTAAAAGAGCACGCATCATTATGCAGACCACTTGCACAAGAGCAAGTTGCCGTTTCAATGTGAAGCTCTTGTAGATTCTGGAAGCAGTTCCACAAGTTGGATTCTAGCCATTTCCCGTCTCGGCACTCCACAAACTGAATTTCTTCCTTTTCCACTTTCTGCTGACAATCATGTCCTCCTATAGTATTTCCATCCACCACAACATACAGCTTTTCCAGACTGTTTTCTAGTGGCAATATGAAGTCAATTGGCATCCAGGAAGGTAGCATCAGTTTCAATCTGCGAAGCTGAGGAAGATTTAGTTGAAGATTTTTGTATTGCATGTCATCATCTTGATTTTCCCCGGTGTACATGTGAAGCGACAAATCGCTCAAGGTATTTCCCCATTTCTCGGTGAGAATTTGAAAAATGCGTGACCAGTTCACCCTGCATCCAACAAAGTCTTTAATTTTTGCCTCTACAAAACCAATGTCAAGTGTATTCAGTCCCCATTTTTCTTCGGAAGCTATTAATTTCTCAATGTCGTCCACCGAAGAAATTTTCAAGGTCAAGGTTCTCAGTCTGGGCAGAGGCACCGAATGGAGGCAGTGGTATCCTTCACATAGCCACTTTTTCTTCCACATTTTTGGGGTGACATCTAATCTGAACACGTGGTTGTTTTTTCTAATGAGCTCATTGAAAATGGGAGTAGGGAGGCCGACCACTTGAAGAAACTGTAGATGTTGCAGTTTTGGAAGCGGATACTCCTTAATTTCCTCCTCCCACAGTTCCAACTCGTTGGGGCAATCTAAGAAATTCTTCTCTTTTTGTCCATAGCAAATTTTAAGGACCCTCAAATTTGGCATGAGTTTCAGCCACCCGCTCAGGTTACGCTGGTATAGGAAGTCAAGTCTGTTCTCCAATAAAATGTCGCAGTACCAGAGATGATGACCATACTTGGATAAAAGTTGGTCAATGCCGTACCAGTATCTTGCGGCGTTCGAGCGTTCTTCTTCTTTTGAAATGTAGGTCCAGTTGTCAATGCCCTCAAATGTGATGGACCGAGATAAAAAGGGATTTTTTGAGTCTACCGGTGTATTTCCTAAATTATGAGTTTCTTCAAAGTGGTCAACGAAAATTTCCAGGCGTTGCTGTGATACGGAAGGGGCTGGATGGGTGAACACGGCGTGGGTGCCTTGCCCTTTTTCACACTGCTGTCTGTTTAGGTCACTTGGGTCGGTTTGGAAATGGGAGTTATGTGACTGGAAAAAGGAGTCAACTTCCTTTCTCCAAGAGTGGCAAACGGAGCGACAATTCAGGTACAATAAGTTGGCAGGATTTTGATAGAAACTTGCTTTGATATCGGTTGCCTGTCTGGCTTGTTCCCATTTTGTTAGGATCTCGAAAACCTCGGGGAAAAGAAAGTAAACGCGCTTCATGAGAAACAGGTCACGGAAGTAGGGTGACGCGTTGCAGTATTTCTCTAGGTCTGTTGACTGGTCAAGCATGTTGCCGATGATTATCCAAATCTGAAAATTTTTCAAAAATTATTATAAGCTATTTTATATCAAATATTATATTATTTTATCTACTTTAAAAAAAATTTCAATGCTAACCTCTTCTGGAAATATATTCCGTAGTTGACAGTCTTCTCCAGAGTCCCAAATTTGATAGCTCTCTTCTTCCACAGAGTTATCCATAATATTCTCTACCAACTTGTTGCACGAGCAATAATAAAAATTCAGCACAAAAAATTACACCTTTATCTTGACCGACTTTAGTCAGGGAAATGGAACGCTTCTTGGCAAAGCACGGAAATAGGTTATGAGTTTTTGCAGCTTGATACACGGCAGGGAAATGAGAAACAAAAATATTTTTGTTGTCTATTTATCTCTTCTTGTATTCGTTCCATTAAGCTTAGGATAACTTTAGTCATCAACATTTAGCTCTACAAGTTTCATGAACTATGAACACATAGTATTATTGTTTTGACGAGATTTTTCCACTTTGATAATGAACCTGTGATCTGAGAAGCCTTCTGCTCTTCAGCATCAAAACACTGTAACTGGCTATGCGTAACACAATCTAAAGTTCAGCTCAAGCCTTTCTTGGTTGCTTATGAATAACAACAATAATGACTGCAGGGCATAAACAATAAAGGAAAAGTACCCAATTTTCAGACTTTTAGTTTTTGCAGCTTGATACACGGCAGGGAAATGAGAAACAAAAATATTTTTGTTGTCTATTTATCTCCTCTTGTATTCGTTCCATTAAGCTTAGGATAACTTTAGTCATCAACATTTAGCTCTACAAGTTTCATGAACTATGAACATAGTATTATTGTTTTGACGAGATTTTTCCACTTTGATAATGAACCTGCGATCTGAGAAGCTTTCTGCTCTTCAGCATCAACAACACTGTAACTGGCTATGCGTAACACAACCTAAAGTTCAGTTCAAGACTTTCTTGGTTGCTTTATGAATAACAACAATAATGACTGCAGGGCATAAACAACAAAGGAAAAGTACCCAATTTCAGACTTTAACCTGTATTGCTTTTATGAAAAAAGGGAAATTTTCCTGAAAGAAGTGGACTACTGAACTGCATTCAATAAATCCTTTTGGTGTTTTCTAGTTTTGTTTATGTTTGTTTGCCAAATCTTTCCATTTATGGTACAAACTGCTGCACAATAGAGAGCAAATTTTGGTCAGGAAAGTAAACAGGATTTTAACTGGATAAATATAAATCCTTTTTGATGTTTTCTAGTTTTGTTTATGTTTGTTTGCCAAATCTTTCCATTTATGGTACAAACTGCTGCACAATAGAGAGCAAATTTGGCCAGGAAAGTAAACAGGATTTTAACTGGATAAATAAATAAATACTCAGATTTGATTATATTGTGCGGACAACGGAGAACTTGTTTTCACAAGATCACCACAACATGATATGGGTACATTGTATTAGCAGCCAGCGGACTATAAATATCAACAACCACTTCAAAAACTTGTTATTCATTCCATTGCGTGCATGTTAGAAAAACTAGTCTGGAAGATGTACTTTACTATGCTGGAGTAACAGCAAACATCATTCAATCACTCGGTCAACTCTCGAGTTCATTCATCCATTCACGTTCATCCATCATTCCAGCAGTCACCTTCCTGATCACGAAGACACGCAGTTTGCGTCACATTTTGTTTTGAACAAGCTTACTCACACGAATGGAATAGTAGTGGCGATGATTACAAGACCAGTCCAAACAGCGATCGTAGTACAGAAAATAAAATCCAGATTTTTGCTGGAATATAGTATTATGCACCTATTTAAGTCTAACTTGTTTTTGAAGCATTAAATGTGCGAGTGATACGCAATATGTATGGATTTGTGATTAAAATGCATGGAAGTCCCATAATGGGACATATTCGGAGCACTACATTCGGATCTTTTTTAATTTCATCTTGCAAATCCATTCATTGCACGACCGCAATATTTCAGATCAGTTTGGATTTTCTGCTTATTTGGCTAAACGTGAAAACATGGCATGAGCAGCTTTGTGTGTTGGCAAGTATTATGATAGGCCGTATCTTTTCTCGTAAGATGAGATGAGCCGCATGATGAATGATTATGTGATCATACTGTCACGTTTTTTCTATCTTAATCTCTGGAGTCATATGAGGAAAATGTTATTTTTGCTGAATGTTTGTACAAGATTTTGGAAGTTCTTTCATATTAAATAAAGCTATTTACATTGTACTTAGGATACATAAATAATTAAAGATTTCTAGCTGACAAGCAGTTCACACCCATTTTTCTGACTTTTCTATTGGCCAGCAGAAGATGAACTGATAAAAATTGGAGCCATAGTATCTGTGCGTAAACATATCAACTTTTAAATGGGGGTATTATTCATTCTGATAATTTTCTTCCACTCTTCAGTAATCATGTGCAAAGAATAAATGTTGATTAATATTTTTCAATAAATCATATATTATTTCTAAATGGGCTGTCACATGTACAATGTGTACCTACATATGTATATGCAGCTTATTTCCAATAAAAGTATTCATACTTTCTTCTTCCTCAAGGGGAACGACCAGTTTCAGTGATAATTGTCAAGGGAAAACGCGTGATTCGTGTGAGGGAGTGACTATGTCTGATGATAATAATTGGTTGAATGAAATATGGGAAATATGATATTGCATGTTAAATCAAACATATCTGATGGAGCAGTTCAGCAACTAGTGACTGGCGATTGATTTTCTTAAGTTCATTTCTGGGGTTTGGGTGAAGTGAGATATTTTATTTAAGTGACTATTAATTATGAACGCTATGAAGGTAGCACTAAAGTCTTATTCAAATTCTAGTGTCACAATTTTAAAATCATGCGCGATAGAACCTGATCGTAGCTATGCAGGCACTTAGAAACAGATGAAGATGAAATATGAGAAAGTAGGAATTATATTATGTTCCAAGTTAACAGGAAGAAATGGAGCGAAAGTAGTGAGTAAGAATGCTAGCTTCTTGCATGCAGGTTAATGTACATTATTCATAACAAAATGTACCATGATGACAATTTATAATAGTTTTTAAACTTGATGTAAATATTCTCAAATCCCATTGGATTGAAGGAAGCATTTAAACTATAAACTAGGTATATGCATTTATATACATACATACAACATACATACAAACTACCTACTTGAGGTGACCTCAAGTCAATGCAGCAAAAAATCAGGATAGATTTCTAAAGTCATCGACCAAAAAATTATAAAGGAGAAAATAGATAAGATAGCTTGTAATTTAAACAAATCAAACATTTGTAAGTTTCCTTTCCAGTCAAATATTTGCTTAGCACAATATATTATTCTAGATTACTGATTTCTAGATAAACGATTTACAGATCTATCCAGCAGATTCGTACCTTCTGCAAATTCTATTACATACCTACTTACCTACTACATTATTGCTATCCTATTCATCTTATCGCGTCATTTTTTCTGCTAGGATACTTACATCTGTAGCCTAGTTTCTACATTGGTTTCTTGACGTCTTTCTGTAAATATCGATTTCATTTTTCAATACACACGTTCCAATTTTCAGGGTGATTGCAATTTGCAATATCATAGCATGTTAATTGCATTCTAATACTTGGTTTTTTGTTCGAATCTAATTAATTATTGATCGTCTCGATCGGATTTCAGTTTTAATCAATAACGTTACGTCAAATTATTACGCTACATGTAGTTATGTACATATTACCAGTATCTGCTTTATTTTGTTCGCGCAGTGATACCAATTCGGTAAAGTAAATATTTTTCATGGAATTCCTATGATTACCTCGAAATACAGGCAGTATTATAATAGGCATAACATTTAAACACTTCTATTTTTAAATCAAACTATTAAAGTAACCAAGCATTCAACTTACCTCAAATCTATTTTCAGGCTTATTTATAGTCCAATTCTGAATAACAAGCTTAGAAATGTCAAATATAGGTATATCATGACCTAATCATAATGTATAATATGCTTCTACCGTTCCTGGCAATATTTTGCCTCATGTCTGTATTTCATAGATCCAAGGTCAATATATAGTTCATTTCGGAATCGTATCTCTGAAATGAGGATGATTCCAAATTGAATGTATCCACCAGCTTGTAAAAAANTATAATATGCTTCTACCGTTCCTGGCAATATTTTGCCTCATGTCTGTATTTCATAGATCCAAGGTCAATATAAAGTTCATTTCGGAATCGTATCTCTGAAATGAGGATGATTCCAAATTGAATGTATTCACCAGCTTGTAAAAAAGTGATCATAATGCCTCCTCAACAATTTACGTCAAAAATAGTTATACTAAAAGTTGTATACTTGCTCAATCAGCTTATTATGTGTTGTGAGTGTTCTAAACAAACCACTATTTTTAATCATGATTCCATAAAATCAAAATCTTATTTAATTTCACCACCTGAATCTCCTGATAAGTACACGATTGTTTACTATTCTCTCCAGAAATATCGGTTTTCCACAGACTATATTGTGAACCCAAGGAGCTTTATCCCGACTATAAATTATGGCGAAAAGAGTTATTTTACTAATTCAGAAATAAGTGGGCATAAATATATACAACCGTACAATCTCATTTTCCTTCAGATAGACTGGAGGGTGATTGGCAATAAAAAATTTCTCAACCACTTTGCAACAAAGATTACAACGCTGGTTTTCTTGTTATCGCCCAACTACCAAGATTTTATGCATTTTTTAATCTATTCAGGATCTAATACTGCCTCTAACAAGTTCCAAGAGTTCCCAGCAACAAAAATTTTGTTACACACGGGGGAAATGAAGATTGCACTCATATGCAGTGGTTTCTGCAATTCAAAATTTACACCAGTGAAGAACAAAGATATTCTTGAAATACTTGACTGTACAATCTCATTTTCCTTCAGATAGACTGGAGGGTGATTGGCAATAAAAAATTTCTCAACCACTTTGCAACAAAGATTACAACGATGGTTTTCTTGTTATCGTCCAACTACCAAGATTTTATGCATTTTTTAACCTATTCCGGATCTAATACTGCCTCTAACAAGTTCCAAGAGTTCCCAGCAACAAAAATTTTGTTACACACGGGGGAAATGAAAATTGCGCTCATATGTAGTGGTTTCTGCAAATCAAAATTTACACGAGTGAAGAACAAAGATATTCTTGAAATACTTGACAATCCAGTACAAATTCACAAATCTCAATTCTGGAACGCCAATGGAATTGAATTAGCTGCGTCTACAGATAGCCTTTGGGACTTCTATGATAAAATAATGCATGAAGGTTTAGGTGGCAGAAGTGCTTGTGTTAGATTATTTGATCTTCCATTGGACAAATTATTGTATTTGTGTGAATCGTCAATAATGCTGCCTGTTACACTCACACAACTACACAATTTCTCTATTCAGTTGTTCAACAATATTGGTGAGACGGATCGTGCCAAGCTAATTTCCCAAAAATCGGGACAGTCTTTA
This sequence comes from Coecobrya sp. COE2, assembly GCA_027743765.1. Lineage (NCBI taxonomy): Eukaryota > Metazoa > Arthropoda > Collembola > Entomobryomorpha > Entomobryidae > Coecobrya > Coecobrya sp. COE2. The sequence goes on along the minus strand of JAHZMV010001267.1, from coordinate 5,048 downwards.
CGTGGAAAAATATACATCGATATATACGAACAAGATATTTCACGCTACTTGTATCATTCCGCTTACGGCCTAAATATTGTCTACTGCAGAGAAGCAAGTGATCCAACTGACCATTTCCGGTTTCATGCATGGACTCGTCCATTTACAACTGAAATGTGGATTATTACAGGAATTCTCCTACTAGTAGGTGCTTTTGCCTTCAGTTTGGCATCAGGCTCTATACAAAATTCCTGTTCGGAACTGATTACATTATATTTTCTATTTACAAGATATGACGAGAAAATTGTGGAATCTAGAAAGAATATTTATGTCGCTATAATTTTTGCTGGATTACTCTTTTGGGAAGTTTACGGAAATGAAATGACAAGCCTGGTGACCATAGCTGATACTCCACGGGTTATTACAAATTTAAGGGAGTATGTTCAGGCGGGTTATAAGATTATGTGGGATGAAAAGCGTAACGACTTTCATCAAGCCACCGCTTGGTTTCAGAAAGACTTCAAGTTGGCTGGTGTTAAAACTTTGCCTAATGAAACTTTCTTTGAAACAGGAAAAAATTTCTCGGCACTTTTTGCAATTGATGGAAACAGAAAGTTTGGAATGCTTGTCATAGAATTTGTATCCTTAGAAGAAGCTCGGGATCTGGAAGTTGATCTAGAATCTTGGAAGAAAGGTTATGTAGTCTCGTGTCACGCAATCTGGGAGAGAATGAATTATAATCAGGTATTCTGGTCTATGATTACCATCAACAGATATTGGATGCAAATTAGTAGTAAGAGAATTATGGAAGCTGGCTTGATTTCGCATTGGGATATGCGACGAGTAATGAAGTCGATGCTGAACAATGGTCGAAAGAAGCATCGGCATGAAATATCAGATTACATGAATATGAAGGAAGTTTCACCAGGATTATTGGTAACGGGCGGGTTTTATCTTATATCTGGTTTTGCATTTGTTTTAGAAATATTTTCGCCAACTATTAAATTTGCACTGATTAAGTTCAGAATCTGCTATAAATCTGAAGGAATCAGTTCTAGTATAAATAAAATATTATGCCATGGATATGCAATGATTTATAAAGCTTTGCAGTTAAATCCGCCATTCAGAACGATAAGGTGTTGTAAATGTGTAAAAAATTAAATGGAAACTGACAAACAATGAGTACAATAAATTAATGCACAACCGAGAGTGATAATTTTATTTTTTCTAAATATCCGCTAGATGACAATTATTGTTATTTCTCGAACAATACTTGAGTGATATGTTTGTGAATTACACGAAAATATACACAAAAATAATTTAAATACATGCTACATTATTGACCATTTTGCAGAGAAAGCAAAATTGACATGTTTAAGAATCAGTCTGTCCCTTTTTGCTTGGTGCTTTGTCCACTTTTTAAAATGTAATTCTTCCATTGCTGTCTCGTGTAAAAATAATTTTTATACCGACAAGGTTTATTTGTACACGTTGGACATTTGCAAATGGCAACCTCCACACGAAATTCCTTAAGCTTTTCAAAGATCAGCCACAAATTAGAATCTAGCCACATTCCGTTCTCACAACCTGAAAATTGGATCTCCTCTGTTTTTGTACTTTGTTCACGATAAAGTTGTATTAATCTACGATTTTCTCCTTTTGGGTTTCTTGCCGCTACCACAATGTGAAGATATTCCAGGCTACTTTTGAACGGCAATATAAAGTCCAAAGGTACCCAGTGTCGGATAACAAGTTTTAAACGCTGAATTCGAGGAAGATTTAATGTAAGAGATTGGTATGATTTACATATAGTCAAGATATCGTTAATTAGACCCAAGTCCAAATCTGGCGTAATTTGCGTGTCATCACCTTCCTCAAAGGGGTCGGTTATTATACTGGGCAGAGAAACTGAGGGGACCTGCATATGAAGTGTCAGCCCTTCCAACGTATTTTTCCAGTTCATTGTTAAGATATGAAATATTTTTTGCCAATTTTCATCTATTTTCAAATTGTCGCAGTAGCCAATATCCAATGTTTGTAGTTTCCAATTTTTTGCACAAGTCTCCAACCTGACCACATCATCATTTGAAGTAAGTTTTAACGTCAAGTTACTCAAATTTAGCAGTGGAACGGAAAATATATCGTATCCTCTATAAATTTCATTGTCCAAACTCTGCCAAATTTCTGGGTCCATTTCCAACTTGGACACGTGATTATTTTTGCAAACCAGCTCATTAAAAGTTGAAGTGGGAAGCCCGACCAGTTTCAGGAACTGGAGATGTTCCAACTTTGGAAAGGGATACTGGCTGTGTTCCTTTTCCCACAATTTCATCTCTTCCGGAGTTCCTGGAGCCACATACACCAAATCTGTTCCCATTTGCAGGGATGCAAATTTTTGTCTATAGTAGACACGCAGACCTTTCAGATTTGGCATTAGTGTCAGCCAACCACTCAGATTTTTCACGTACATCATATCCATCATATTTTCCATTGAAATATTACAATACCAAATATGATTACCATAACGTGCCAAAAGTTGATCAATTGCGTACCAGTATCTTGCAGCGTTTGTTCGCTGCTCTCCTCTGGATCGGTAATGCCAGTTATCTTCATCGCCAAATGTAACGGATCTTGAAATAAATGGATTTCTGAATGAACCGTCATTTGTATTTTTATGGGTGACTTCAAAGTGATCGATGAAATCGTCCAATTTTGTTTGCGGAGAAGTACTAGCTGGATAAGTAGACTTTACGTCTATTCTATTGAAAACTTCTGGAAATTTTTGATGATGTGGAGTATCGAAATGTAAGGGATGAAATTGGTAAAAATTGTCAATCTGATTTCGCCACGATTTACAGACCAAGCGACATGTCAGATAAGGCAAGAAAATATTTTTGCGTGAGTAAGGTTGCAAATTCATAGCTTTTTGTTTAGCTGTCAATTGATCATGTTCCCATTTTGACAGGATTTCAACGATATGGCGAAAGAGAAACATTACACGCTTCTCTAGAAACAGATCATGAAAATAGAGGCTAGAATTGCACAAATTTTCCAAGTCAGATGAACCCATTCTGGCTCCAACAAAGATCCAAACCTGATAGCATAAAAATGTGTATATAATTTTAATTTAGTGTGATTCATGTTGATTCAGCCTCCCATAAAATGTGATATGCTTACCTCTTCCGGGAAAACATTTAGCAAGTGAAGAGTATCTCGTAATTTGCCTGGATGATGGCCTTTCATAGTTAAATATTTTGAAACAATTCGCACTTTACAAACTTAACTGTTTTGTTTTTAAAATTAAAAAATGCAGGGCAATAAAAACTACCTCATGCACACATTTTCAAACCTCAAGTGAAGTGAACGAGTTAGAATTTTCTCTTTCCCCAATTTGTATATATTCTTATATGTGAAATGAAAGGAATTGGTAAGTACATTATGTACACCTAATAATAACTCATGTAAGCAACATGGGACCTTAGCATAATATGAAAATTATTTTTTATTTCTTAACCTGCGACGTATGATAATATAAATTATGCACGTTGGAGAAGTGCTACCCAACTCTGAATTACATTCAAGTTTGCAAGGCTGCTGTGCACCTTTGCAATTGATTTCCACATTGCATAAGTATAAGTATAAAAGTTGGCTCAGCTGCAGCTGTAAAAATATCCTTATTTCTTGCTTCATATCTTACTACGTCGGTCTATCCTTATAATGATAACTTGTTTGTGAGGAAAGTGTTTGTGCATTGTTTTGTAAGCTGCATTTTTGGTATGAAATATTTTAATCCTTTCACAGAATGTATTAAAATAGCACATTTGAACTTATTTCAGTCACTGGCGACGCCAGTATCTTCAAAATATTTTTTTTCATATTTTGTTGACATAGAGGTAAAGAATGAAACTTCATAGGTTGTAGTTAAGTAGCGTACAAGCACATTATTAGGTATGTATGTCTGCACAATTATAATTCTACCTGCAAAAGTATCAAATTTTTTTAAAGCTTTTTACCTTAACATACAAGATAAATTAGCGTACCGAAAATGTCCAAAATATGAATGCAGCAGTCTGTTATGACATTGTGAATGTGCATGTGTGATCATATCAGGATTTAACTGTGAATGAATGCATATCTTATCGGTATTGTCCTTGCAAATTTTAGTATAGGTATATCGTACCTGATAACAAACACAGAAAAAATATTGATTTGGTTTGCTTGCAAAAATGTTTTGCTTCATTTCTGCAAAAGAACAAACCCGATATGCTTGGTTTGAGAAGATGCAGGAATATTAAAGTATCCACTTCATGTACAAAATAGTTTTTCGTAAAGAATTTCATCACAAACCTAGAATTATATATGTTTTTACTTTAACTTGACTTAAAAGTTTTCCGATCGTAGCGTAGAAAAATACACCAAAATTACAACAATCGGGGTAGAGCTAGCCGTTGAAAGTTGCGATGCAAAAGTATATCTCTACTCTAATTGATGTACAAATTGTAATTTTGTCGTTTTTCTACACGACGACCAGAATGGTCCGACCGACCAGACCGGTCCGACCGACCAGAATGGTCACCTATGTACTGACAGCAAAATTTCAAATATAAATGGCACCAACCACATTCATATTTCAATATTGCATTGGTGAATCTTGAAAAAGTATTATATTTATAATTTGCTTCCATAGAAAATAATGATTCTTCTAGAATTACGAATGAAAATCTGAAGAGATATGATAATGATCAGTTAAAGTTAGGAATAATATCATTTGAAAATCAATAATATATAATGCACTTCCATTTATTGCGTTTGACATTTTGCACATTTGGAATTATAAATGTTTTTGTATAGCATAAAGCTGAGGAAAATTATTACTTTTGCATTATTGTGAGTAGAATGTTTTTAAATACTTAATTTCTATTGAATTAATTGTGATTTGTTTTGAATTTATTTTGGATACGAAAATTTGTGCAGACACCAATATAAGAATTAATTTCTGGATCCACAAGTATGCACTCCAAGTTAGGAGCACAGCGTATGGTTCCGCTTTCTTCTAAATCTTCCGGAAT
>JAHZMV010001266.1:0-15557 GCA_027743765.1 Coecobrya sp. COE2 | reverse complement strand
CAACCCTTCATGAAAAAATAGCCAGCGCGTCTGCTGCTCTTGCTCGAGGACCGTTTCTTTCCCGAGGGGAAAGTGAGACATGGGTAGTGTGAGTGAAGCGGTCTGAAAATGCGGTAAAAAGTGTGTGTAAACTTGGCCGTTGACCATGAATCATAACACAACAAGCTTGTCTGGGTGCATGAAGCAAAAACCATAACATTCAATGCACATGCATCAAACTTTTCCCAGTCAACTTTCGTCTGTGCACTCGCACAAGTGCTCTGAGTCGTTTGGGGATTAAACCCGGAATATTAATTGGAGGGAAGGGACTAAGATAGTTAACTGGTAAGTTGGTTAATTTTTTTGGGGGTATTTAATTGACTAGGTTTAAGTAATTAATGTATGTTGGATGTAGAAAGGTTTGAGGTAGTTAAATGGGGATTTGGTTAGTTTGGGGGAAAATTGGAGGGGATTTGAGAGTTGCAGCGGTTATAACAGCAATAACGGTGGGTTTGGTTGTCAATATCGGTTACAGAGGTTTACGGCGGGATGGCGGTTAGTCGTTGTGTTGTCCGTTAAGGTTTGGTTGACAAGCCCGGCTAATCTGTAGAAAATAATTGCATCGGTTTTTGGTGAATGTAGAGGAGGATATTTTAGTTAACTTGTTTTGAATTCCTGGAGGTTAATTAGTGAAAATATGATGTGTATACTTTTTTGAAGTTATTGATGACTCATTAGAACAGATTGTGGTTTATGTAAATGGAGAAGGATCATGGAATTGTTTGTAAAGTTGTGTTTTTGTTTTCTCTTATATTTCATAGGCAGCAGCGGGAAATCATATTCCAGTGATTAACAATCTGTCACTAAATAATCACAAACTGATTGACAAAATGGTGATAGCTAATTCTACGTGGGTGCGACCCGCGCAAGCTTTGATATACTCGGAATCTGGTGAAGTGCAGTATTTCCCTCCAAGGAATAGAGGACGCTTACCGAGGGCTTTGACGTTTGGTGATCAGCAAGAATGGAGGCATGGGCCAAATCAGGATAGATTAAGTTCCTGTGAGGAGCCTCATCAAATTATGTCCCCCTTTCAGATTTTCGGAGGTACAGGGTCAAGAACAGGATAGTTATTTGATTACGTCAGAGTCTGAACATTTTCATATTGAGGATCCCCCGGAGGAGTACACGTCATTTGAGAGTGATTACTCCAGGCATTCTTTAGTTAGGGTGAGTATTTAAATAATCTTTAAGAGGATAAAATAACAATTAACTAATTGTTTATGAAACTGATTTACTAATTGCGTTCTGTCAAAAATTATAGGATGTCCATTCCTATCCATATACGGATCTGGAAGCGCCGTCAATGTCAACGCCCACTGAACAGTATATAAACGTGCTAAAGCGTAGAGGACTTTCTGCTCAACAATCTGTGTTATCTTCGAAACAGCAGCCATTTCTTTCTAGTGCCACTGATACCCCCAACGGTTGTATGTCGCCGTTACTGCAGTCTGATTCTGGTCCACATTTATCCTTAGATGACTTAGTTTGATTTGTATACAAAGAAGCTCCAAGCCTCAAGGGCAGCTAGATTATCCAAAGATATGCAAGATCAGAAAAATACTAACACAGTTACAACTGGTATAACGATCAAAATATTTCATAATAGCATAAAAATTAATCTTATCAACAATTACATGATAATATTGTATAATTTTTATTTTTTATAGATGAATGTGTGCAAGTAAATGAAGTTGCAAGAATTGACGGAATGGAGCGATTATGTGATGTTGGAGATCATTCTGGTAGCCAAGAAGAAGACTCAAACTGTAAATCTCAAAATAGGAGGGCTTTGGACATTTGCAATTCCCTTCAATTAGTGACCTTTGATATTCAGCTATTCCTCCAAAAACTAGAAGAAAGCTTAGGGTTGGATCAACAGAAGAAGATGCAATATGAAGACTGGTTATGCATATCGACTGAAGAGCTCCAGCTAATGCTTATGAATTGCTGTAAGGAAACGATTGAATTAGTCATGATGGAGTAATTCATAGTTTCGCTATACTTACAACAAAAACCTGAAACTGAAACAAAATGTTTCATAGTCAGTTACGTTCCCATTCCCAAATGACGTGATAGGGCTCTAAAATAGTTACATAATATGTATAAAAAAGAGAATTTTCAAATTCAAATTATTATAAGTTATTTTTAGCTGTCATTTTACTTCCTGCTCTTTATCATGCGTTTCAGCCATACAGATAGTAAGTTAAATCATTTCTAGAACTTTGGTGTTACTTTTAACTAGGTCATTGATAGGATAGCAGTTTAGCACAAGACAATTTACGAAATCACATTATCTGATATTTGATATTATCACACTTTCTGATGATATGCGCACTAGCGTCAATGATTATGCAATTTTCTTCAATCACAAGCTTTCTTTTCGAATCACTGTAATTAATAGATATTGAAAATTTTATAAAATGATAAATGACAATTATAATTAGTTTATGTGCAATTAACTGCTACTATTGTTGTAATTATCTACTTGTTCATGACAATATAGTGTGACATGATTACGTTTCCATTTTGCCTTATAATGCAAAGTTAAATCCTTAAATGTTAAGTCTGATATCATGAATTTAGGTTTAAAACACTAGGCCATAAAAATATTTAGAAAGAGATAAAACAAGACTCACAAAATGTCAATAAGTAATGTTTAGCTAATATAACTATGAAAGATTAACAGTGATGGGAATTTCCAATTTCTTGTTCAAGTCTTCCAAAAATTTGTAAATAATTCAGCTAGGTCAGTTTGTGAAAATATTTCCTTGTTATTCCGAAGTCAAATGAAGCAACGTCAATTCCAATAATGTACGGGTGGAATACAAGGAAATGGAACATTGTAAAATTATTTGATTTATTGTAACTGTGAATCAGTAGCGTACACAAATTAAACAATTTTATTAACTAGACTGAAATTATTTTCAAAAAATTAAAATGTCGGTAGTTGTCTAACTGAGACAATGTAACAAGACTGGGTTTATTTACCGCCTACGTTAATAATTATTTGTATGTCACTTTGTTGCTGATGATAATGCTTCACTGTTAATATTATTCAGTTTTTCACTAGAAAATTATATTGTTATTTCCTTCCTTCACTTTTAATATTACTATACACACATTATTTAATAGCGTTCGCTAGTCTTTTGGATCTAATCAAGTTAAATTGTACATTATATATTTCATTAAAGAGTTGATTTTCTTTCTGATAACTACTCCCATTAGAGCAGTGTTTATATTCGACAAATTCCCAATACAAAGTTTAATTAGATAATACAATAGCATAAAAACTAAACCGCTGTTAAAATGTACTTTATAACTTGTTAAATCTGTCTTTAAAATGGAGTTCTCGGATCTCTGCATTTAGTGGGAACTGATTGTTATTGTTGTCATTACTCGTCTTGTTGAAATGTTTGAGTTTTGCAAGCAAACTCGGTAATAATTAGCTATTATTATTTTCGTATTATTATTATTAACATTATTAAATTGTTATTAATTATACCTCATTATAACTAAATGCTAATAAGGAACGGTGCAGTAAAAATAAATACAAAACACATATCAATTACAACTAATTACAGTTTAATCATCTATTATCTCTCTCCACTACTATCCACATTTAGATCTTAATCATCATTAATTATACATCCACCCTGCATCCACCTAACTTATATTTAAAAATGTTCATAATTAAAATCTTTCATGAAAGAAAGGACGCCACCGACAAAACAAAGGATTTTTTTTCCTTTGCAAAACAGCTTGCGTCAATCATGTACCTACTTTCACTACACAAACCAATTAATCATGTCAATCCCACATCCCCTCATCCACCACTGCCCAATACAATTTTTTGCAAATCATTAATTTAATTGCAATTAAAATTTTTCATCAGAATAATTAATTAGGCCAACGCCGGAGGAATGAGAGTGCATGTATTTTGGGTGCTTGGTTGTGACTGTACTTGTTTCAGGGAAAGTGAAAGCAAAGAGGGCAGAGAGGAGTACACAGATGGGATGTTATCCTTCTTCTGTGAAGGAACCAGCTGATCTCAGATTTGTAATTTCCTCTAAACATTATTTAATTGTTAGTTAAATGTATTCATTAAATTAGCATATTACAACATTATATTAGTTAGAGCAACAATTAAGTAAATAACTATTCTTGGAGGTTTGCAGAAATGACTAGAAGTGTTGGGGTGTCAGCAGAAGTATTTTGCATTTAAATTGTTGGATTAAATTAATTGTTGTTCGTGCGGATGGGAGTTGTAATTAGTTAAGATTACAATAAGCAGGTTTAGATTGACAGTTATAATCTGAAAAGCTAAAACTGTTGGCATTCCGGAAGGTACTTTTATAATGAAGGGAGGTCCTGCACAGGTACGCGTAATGAAGATGTAAGTCGTCAATTGGGAAGGTAAAATGTTTTGTTTTTAAAGCCTTTTAATTTAATTCACGTTTGTATGTTAAATCAAATGCATGTGCATTAAAATTTTCTGATGATTTGGTTTACCAGGTGAAACGTACGCGTGGTAGAGACGCCAGGCCCTTAATTTTAACAAATGGAATTAATAAGGTCCTCCCTACTTGTACTTCCAGTGGCGGTTTTGGATTATGTATAAGAAGAGGTTGTGAAAGAATCTGCCCATAATTTGGCGTTACGAGGCGTTATTTTTCTGTTAATATTTCCGTATTTCGGAGGAGACTAGAGGAAATATGAATGGGAACGGGAGGACTTTAAACATGTATTTGCCAACGCAAAGCCGTCGAGCCGCTCCTGGACATCCTGTGAAATATTTATTTCATCGCAGCAGTTTCGATCTTGGACCAAATTATCGTAATTATGCTGACTGGCAATTTGATAAATCCAAGTCGTTATATAGGAAAAATTTGCTGGCACATTTCGGCTGTGTCAATGCCATTGAATTTTCCAAGAATGGAAACCTATTGGTTTCGGGTAAGCCAAATGAAACTGCTTAAATTTCTAATTTTGATATGTGTAAGTTGTTAAATTGTTAATTATATGAGCATTTTATTGTATATACCAATTATCACAGGCGGAGATGATCGCCGAGTACTTCTTTGGAATGTCGACAAAGCAATTGTTTCGAAGGAAGAACCTAAAACTATGCTAGCGGAGCATTTGAGCAATGTCTTCAGTCTGGATTTTAGCTGTTCCTCGGATAAGATTTTTTCTGCCGGAAATGATGATCAAGTGATAGTCCATGATATTGCCACGTAAGATGCTCCAAAAACCATACATATTTCCAAAACGTGCTTCTAAAACAAAGGGTTACAAGTAATTTTTTATTATTTTTTTTATAGGTGTGCTCCATTGGATTATTTTGTTCATGAACAGCCTGTGTACGGAATTAGTGCAGATCCTGTCAATGAAAGTGTTTTCTGCAGTGCCTGTGATGATGGAAGGATATTAATATTTGACATTAGAGAGTCTGGAAATGGTACGTGAAGACTAAATATCCATCCGTACCACCACCCAGTTCCATTCACAGGAGCCGACAGATATTATTTCTATTGCTAAATATTTGTTGTCTTTTTATAGATCCATTTTGTTTGGCGAAAGCTACTTCCGCTTTTCATTCAGTCATGTTTCATCCAATTGAACCCAGACTTCTTGTCACTGCGAATTCGAAAGAGGGCGTTTGCTCGTGGGACGTTCGAATGCCTAAAAGGTGAGGTCTAATGTTAAATGGTGAAATGATGTTTTTATTCGAAAAATCAGTAAAGTAAAATCATAGGGGTCATTCAATTTGATTATTTTTTCAGAGTATTCGTGAAATATGGACTGCAAAATTCTAATCAATGCTGCATGAGTGCCAGATTTAATAGACTGGGGAGTCAAATTCTTGTTTTAAGGAGAAGATTGCCTCCAATTCTGTATTCGACTGATAGCCCTACGCATTTATATCAATTCAATCACAGAGGCTACTACAATTCATGTACCATGAAAAGTTGTTCGTTTGCTGGCATGAACGATCAGTATGTTTTGTCGGGTTCGGATAACTTTGACCTTCACCTATGGAAAATCCCCATTCCTGGAAGTGATCGTAAGTTTCTAAAGTCAAGTTCGTATAAATAATATAATTTCATTGTGTAGTTAGTTTAATTTCCAATTGTATTTTCTCTAATTATGTAGAGTGGATCAATAAGGCCGATATGGTACTACGTGGTCATCGTTCAATCGTTAACCAAGTTCGTTATAATTATACCCATAATTTAATAGCATCATCGGGCGTCGAAAAGATAGTCAAAGTAAGCATTACTTTAACATATATTAAGATTACTACACACACTTGTTAACAAATTAATAATTCACTTTTTACTCCGATCGTTTTAGCTTTGGAGCCCTTTTCCATTACCGGATGAACGTGGTGGAAAAACTCCAGCGATTGTAGTCAATGAATCGGAGCGTCGAATTTACACTCCTGATGATTATGTTAGCCTGGTAATGCAGGCCGGGCAGGGCCAGGTATAAGCAAGCATTGATATGTGACTTGCGAATCTTTTTGTTTGAACTAATGAATGGTTTGACCTAACCATGCTTTTTTCAATTGCAGTTTATGTCTCTGACATATGAAGCTGGAAGAAAAACGACGAGGGAAGACTCACGAATGTTGGCCTTTTTTGATGCACTGGTGCAAAGGGATATCAATGGAATCTCAGACGAAGAAAGTGACACTTTACCTGAAACTTCGTACACGAATACAGTGTACACTAGCCCTGAAACGTCTTCCTCTGAAAATGAAGGTTTGTTTTTTGTAATCATTTTATCTTTTCTTCAGTAATTTAATAATATTCTACAATATGTTTTTTATTTACAGATGAAGATTCAAATCCTCCGAATTTCAGAAGTCTTCTCTCGGCTGAGTCTACAAATTCCGACTTCATTAGGAATTCTAGAAACAGCAGTCACACCGATGATCCATCTGTGCTTGTCGACAATTCTTCAAATCAATCTTCACTGGTAAACATTGAAGGAGTTAATGCAATTGGTGACAATCGAAACCATTCTGATGCCAGCGAGGATACCGTTGATATTCCAAACACTACAACTCGTGAAATAGTTGATCAAGATGTCGCAATCAGTGACGCTACTCAACCGACTGAAGATAGAGATATGACTGCTAATATGATTACGCAACTAATTCTAAAGAAGGAAAGTAGTCGTCGAAAAATGTTTTCCAAGCCTAAATCCTCCACTGCAAGGATGTCATCCAATCATGAACGATCCTCTGAAACGGGTTCCGACTCGGACCAAGATTCTATAGATCAACAGACTTTAAGTTCAAGATCTTCCATTACTAGTCATAATTCTTCAACTCGTCCTCTCAGGATTTCTAATGGAGGTAGCGGGAGACAGGGCCCAAGGAGATCAACTACAACTAGTAGCTATTCAAGTTCACGAAAGGAATTTAGAAAGCGATTACTACAAGCACGCCGACGGGAAATGATGTCCACGCCAATTTATGAAAGTTCTCGGAATGTCACGTCGGACGGTCACGTTTCCACTACCGCTTCGGAGCCCAGCTATAATCGGATTAGTGAACTCATGACAAGAAATCAAGCCGCGGAGCAGAGTGATTCCAGTTTGGACAGTTCCAGTTCCTCATCCTCTGACTCATCCAGTTCCGAGGAATCTAAACCATGTAACGACCAATCCGCATTTAAAACAAAACAGAAAGTCAGCAGTGCTTCAAAGAAAAGTCGTGCTATAATTAGCAGTGATAGTAGTAGCTCGGACAGTGATGAGGTTCCGCCTGTCTGTACAGGAACAACAACTGGTGCAGTAATTGATGAAGAAAGTAGTGAATCTTCCAATCCTCTTCCCCCCGCTAATGTCAATAGGGAATTGAAAAGAAAGCGCAGACACCCATGTAAATTAAATGAAGCTTGCAAGGCACTCTTTAAACGATACATCAGCAGTAGCCCCGAAGCGACTTCAACTAGAGCAGAAGAGGAAAGCAGTCCTTGCAAGCGTTTACGTCAAAATCTTTCGGAAAGTGCTAGTACAAGTTCTGCAGAGGTGGCTAATGTGGAGCAAGTTGCATTTAAAAAATTTGCCAAGCAAAAGGACAGAAACTATCGAAAAGTGTCATCTTCAGTGGGATTGAGTACGCCTCCTGATAGTGGAATAGATGTTTGTAAAGAGCAGGAGCCCTGTTGCTCCAAGTCATTCATGAAAAAAAGTTGTACGACATCATCGGCTTCGTCAACTGAGAAACCTGAAAAGTCACCCCAGCAAACTCCCAAGCTTGATAAGGATCTTGGCAGCAGCAGCGTAAATCATGATGATTTGGGGTTTGGACAAATTGACTCTGAGGAGGATAGTGATTGAAATGGTTTTCCGAGTTCGCTAAACATCGGATAATCACCACTTCCGAACACGAGCGCGACCTGTTAGATCAGATTTGGCATTGTTTGTGTTAATGTATTTTTTTGAATGTTCAGATATTTTTAACTTGGGTAATAATCATCATTATTATTGCTTTTACAATTTGAATAATTATAAATCGTTTGCATTTTAAAAGGTGACTAAATGTATTAGTTTTAAAGCTACTTCGAAAAATTAATTATTGATTATAAATGAAATATTTGATAATAAACCGTCTCCTATACGAAAAACATTTTTTCTAAGCGGACGCTAATTTACAAATTGATGTGACAATAATGGTGGCCATATATATAGTGGAAATGAAGGTGCCAATTAAATTAATATTCATTTAACGATTTTATATTTTTATTTTATTTCATTAACATCATTTTTAAACAGTATTTTGTTCATATAGGTTTTTACTACTGTAATTGTTTTTGCTTATATAGCTGATTTTCCTTAAAACGCAGACAATTCTTTTTTTAAACTTTTCTTTTTCAAAGTCCTGAAATTATGATATGCATCATTCATTGAGTAAATTGTGGTCGTGTTTTTTTTTGTTCAGCTGAAAGATTAACGTATATGATTTGTATATAATTTTTCTTGAATGATTGATTTATTTTTCTTGTTTTGTAGTTTTTAGCTGCTACTTTTTTAAAAGTTGGAATCTTTTCATCGAAATCGAATATAATTATTTTATATAAACATTTTTTGGTCTACCGATAGAAATACGTACGAAATATAAGTTTCAACAATAAGAATACATTTTTTCAGTAAGAACTTGTATAGTGTTTTTTGTATCATAATAACAATAACATTAAAACAATAATTATAGCGCTATAATAATTAAAAAACCATTTTCCCCATGAATATAGGTTCGTCAAAGAATATAAACATATCTAGTTAATAACAAAAATGCAAAACCACGTCGAAGCAGTTTTTTTAGTACAGATTTTTTAATGCAAGACAGCGTAAAAGTTTTCATAATAATCTCCAAATATTAATCTAGCCTATTTCGCTGTTTCAATTATATAGTTTCTTACTTCTGTGTGTAAGTATAATATATGTACGTATGGCTAATAATAATACTACATTGACCATGTTTCATCATTGTTTAAAAATGCGTTTACTTTTTGATCACTGCTCAAAACTGTTCACACTTAAAACAATAATCATTTAACCCATTTTAAAAATGTTTCTTGTTTATCAAATTCTCTTCCTTTCTGTCGCCGTATATCAAATCTTAAACACACTCAATTTACATTGAAACTTGGAATGTCTGTTGCCTAACAAAAGGGTTCGTTGGTGCTTGTCCGGTTCTAGCTAGCGGCTCTGCCCACGTAGCGTCAAACGGGTCGGCTCCAAGAGATCTGAGTAAATAAAAATTCCAATTTACTATTAACGACTAATTTGTCTTGTAAATGATGATTAGTGTACAGGTTTGTGTTTAACTTACTGGGATCTTGTAGGAGCACCTCGATAAGTAGGTCGCGTTGGACCGCCAGGTTGTTGTGGCGGTTGGTTAGGATTAATGTTGGGTGCCGCAGCCGCAGGAGGAGGACTAATTGGATTATTATGGGAAAAGGAGGCCGATGCTTTGACTCCAGAGAGAGAATTCAATGGAGCTGCTGAACCGTTATTAGCAGAACTTGGGGCGGTTACGTTGTTTGTGGATGTCACTGACGAAGACGGAAGAATGTTTTTGGTTGTGGAAGTTTTATGGGCGAAGCTGCTACTAAATGCGGATGTGCCACCGGTACTTGTTAGACCCCTGTTTTCTTGAATTGGACTGATTTTGGATTGGAGAGGAGCTTTAGGCTCGTGGCTTTGAGTTAAATTATTAAACCAAGTGTCCGTTGACGACTTTGTTTGAGAAACCGGTTGTGCTTTTGCAGGCGATCCTGTTGAAATAACCGAATTTGCTTTCGCTAGAACATGAGTGTTGAAAACAGGTAACGCAGATGCATTCTGTGCCGGTCCCACTTCATCGTCCCAAGGGTTTGTAAATCTAGTGGGGAAGGTATTCGCCGTATTGGCCACGTTCTAAAACATCACAAAATTATATTTAACATTTCAATTATATAAATCTTCAACAAAAAGTTATACCGAAACTAACGCTGAAATGACAAGGTCATACCTTAATGTCATCATGATTAGCTGCTAACATTGACAGTCCTTGTGTAACCTGCTGACAAAGTTGGGAAACCAAGTCCTTGTTTTCAACCTTCGGAGGTACCACAGTATTTTCAGTTGATCCGCCATGGGAAGGAACCTCAGGAATAACACCTCCTGTACAAAACGGGCATATAAATATTTCAAATTATTACACTGGAAATGGACGTTACGACCTAGTCTCAACATTCTAGCATTGATTTCTCAAACTCATTCATACTACGTACTAACACGTAAGGTTAAACGTAAAAAAATGAGGAAATAAATAAAATATAAAAGGAAGTTTGTTAAAACTGGATCACCACATGCTACCTGCAAGCGAACTGTTAGGCAATGAGTGTAAACGACTTCTTTGCGTTCTTGGTGGTGGAGCAGGGCTGGTAGTAGCTGTAAATAATTCAGTTGACCAAAGCTATCAATAATGATGTGTGTAAAAATACGTGTACAAACCACGGAGCTGTATTCAACTTCCGTTGGAAGACAGAGAGTCTTTTATAAGCAATAAGAGTATTAGGCGTGGGCGCAATATTACAGTCTCACTTGAAGCAAGAATAATAAAAACGTCCACTTCCACAACTACTCCGTGAACAACAGGAGAATAAAAACGACTTGACAGTTACTTACCTAGCGGTATAAAAGGTGCTGCGGTAGGAATGATATTATTAGCCGTGAGAATGTCCACAGCAGACTGTTGAGTTCTCTGGAGGTTGGAGGGCAATTCGTTCAACCTGAGAGAAAGCTGCCGTTTGAATGGAGACCGATTAGCAAGTTGGGAGAAACCTCGGAAAGAACCTTGTCTTTCCAACATTTTTGCGGGAGCATGTGGCCTATCGATCGCATGAGGATTTGCCCCTCCTGAAGGGGTAGCATTGGCGGCTGCGGTGGCGTTAGCAGCAGCAGCAACAGGAATGACAGGTTTGTTCGTTGACGTTGGACCAGCACTTGGGGGTGGCGACAACGACTTTGTGCTAATTGTATCCGTAGCTGAACTCACTCTGAAGCTTCCGGATCTTGTGAAAGTTGATGATTTCGAGTCGAAAGTCATGCTTACTCCGCATTCCTTTTCTCGCTTTTGTTTTCTTTCCAGACATACTGCAAATGCACAGCCTACAGCATGACTAAGTCGTTCACCCTGTTGGAAGACAAAGAAACATTTTACAATGCTGGAATACAAAGATTCATATATATTCACAGAGAAAAATTTTTGGAGAAAAGTTATTAAAAGAGGTAGAAAAAGAGGGGAGCTTGTATTACCGTCAAAGATAGAAAATTGAAATAGTTAATTGTATTAATACACCTGGAGAAATTTTCAAATTAATTGGTAGAAAGAAACCCTACATACCTTAGTATCGTCCTCTACCACTCGTAGTCCATCCCCTGAGATATGTAAAGTAGCTTTCACCGGTCTTCGCCTCGATTGCTAAGTTTAATAGAAACATTAGCATTAAATGAAATTGAAAATTTCACACATATGAAAATTAAATGTAACCTACTTTTATTTAAATGCTTTGTAAAACTTACTCTTAAAACTTTCATTGCCTCCTCGCAAACTTGCATTCCTCTGGACTCGAACACCTCCACGCATCCTAAATACTGCAAAAGAAAGCAAATTTAAAGACCATGTTATTATATCATCGCACAATTGAATACTTTCCAATTTCCCTTTCCAAGCCTAATCCTTCCCGTTTCCAAAAAGACTTCCAACTTTTTTAACTTACATCATTCCTTTTCATTTTATTGCAATTCTTTGTCTATTTTACCTACAATTTTAGAGTACTTACGTGTGTGCTCTAGCACAGTTTTTTATGGAACGTCTTGGAACTTTATTCCCTATTCCAAAAACAGGAAGATCAATAAACAGACAAACAGAGTCTACCTACTTTCTAGGCAATTTCCTAAGACGTCTTCATTGTTTTTCCCCTTTCCAAGTAATTTCATATATTTAAGTGAAATTTTCTTAACCGAATCTACAAAAAGCCGTTTCTTTTCCGTTTCCAAGTTTTGCTGTAAACAAAATGACGCGACAAAAAAACTTTCTACCTACACACACTTTCCCCCAAACTGCGTTCCAACCTGGAACTTCCAGGATAAAATAAAGACGTATGTATTTTGATGGTTTTCGGGGTCATATAAACGGGAAACTTTTGGAGGAAACGGGAGGTGAAAATGGTTTCGCTCGTAAAATGTTATTTCTCTTAGTTAACAGTCAATTTTGGAGAAAGGTTGGATATGGCATGTGGTTGAATTAGCAAACTGAAAATGGTTGAAACTAGCTGTGTGTAACCAGTCCTATAATTATGATCAAAAGACATCCTATTTTTAATCCTACTTCCTGTCATTTTCCTCAGTTAAAAACTAACCTCGTTAGCTGCGTAACTGTATTCAAAATGAAAATAGACGCAAGTTAATACCACATAGCGGACGACATAATAACGGCTTTTCTACTAATGACAGTTGCTTGCTACATACTTCCGCGTCCCACGTACACACACACTCACGCCCATTTTCTTTCTATCCTCTCAAAATTGCCCTTTATACTCCCCCTCCTCCACCCTCCACAAACATATATAACGACTCCTCCAACAAATATGTTGCCGTTTGAGTATCTTAACTGCTACTTACTTTAACGTGAAAATTGCAATTTCCCGATCGAACAGCTTCCTCGTCCGCCTGCCATTGATGCGGTTTGCTGCTTTCAGGTCCGTCACGTTTCCTCCGAAAAGATTCGCGGAGGGAACGACGAAGTCTGTCCATTCGTTGCATTCTGGCTTCCTATTGTTAACGACGATGATAATGATGATGATGATCAAGATAAAGTTATTTAGTTGAATCCACACATAAAAAACTCCTCCACTTCAACTACTCCATTTTAAGTATACTTGAAACTTGTACGTATTAGTTTTATGTGATGATGGAGGGTGGGCGGCGGTTACTTTTTCGGTAGTGGCAGGTCGTCGTTCCAGAGAAGAATAGCCCTCCAAAATGACGACGTTAACAAAACAACGACAGGTCTCTATACAAATATCCACTCGTCTTTATAGTCATTTTAACCAGATAACTTTCACGGTTACATCACCAAAAACACAAAAGTTTCCTCCATTTTTTTGTACAGTTACAGTTAAGTCTGTGTGATGCCTCCAGTTTGGAGGAAAAAAAGTTCATACATTATTCACACGCGACGTGAATACATTCTCCAGCAACAAGAGTAAGTAACTGAACATCCAATAATTTCCAAGTTTTTTTATGATGATGTAATCTTGTTGTCTCAGTTTGCCCCTTGTCAGTTAACTTGTCTTGTTGGGTGATATAACGTCTCTTTGTTCATTCCAACGGCTTTTTTTCTGTTAAATAATAATGTGCCAAGTAGGGAGGGGGGAGGGGAGGAATGATGGAAAGTTTTTTTTAAGTGAAGACGAGGAGGATGAGGAAGAAATAAGCTTGTGAGGAGAATACTAAAACCGAGTTACGTTTAACGGTGCACAATAACCGTTGATTTGGGTGAGCATTCTTTTGGGAAACTTTTTGTTATGTTTGGAGTATTGCATTCTTTCTGGTAGGTTTGAAGACTGTATATTCCAGCAGGAAGGGTGGGAAATATGGAGGAAGAAAGAAAAAAGGTTTATCTCTGCACCTGCAGTGGAGGAGTTTTGGAGGGTAATTGTGGAAATGGAGAGAGAGAGAGAGAAAGTAATTGGATACCCGGAGACTACTCCACACTGTCGTCTTGATTTCTTTTTAAAAGTTGGAGATGTCTTCAAAGAGAATTTTGGAGATGGTGTCTGGAGTCTATAAAGATGCTATGCTTTCATGTAGGTTGTCTTCCAGTTTTCAAAGATCACAATATTGTCCGTTTCCTGGAAAAAAGCAAACAAATAAAAGGGAATACAATGAAATGCTTTGGAGAGAAAGTACTTTGGAACCAATTTGATTGAAATAGAAGAGGAAGCCGGAGAAAACTAGTGGCATGTACGACAGTCAATTTAATGGAAGGAAAGAGGAGGATGTGGAAAAATCTGGAGAAAAAAAATTTCATACAATAGGAACATGTTTTTGGAACAGACGGGTATGGACAGTCGGACAGGAGTGCATGTAGACTATAAAATGCTAAACTGGAATCAGTAAGTCAGGTTTTAACAGCAGAAAATCAAGAAGCATACATATAATGTCATATATGAAGGGATACTGAGAAAAATGATCTTTCCAAAATGGAATCCCCTTCCAATACCCTCTCCACAAGCCTAGGAGACCATATAGCACATGGGCATTGTGCGTTTTTCTCTCTCTCTCTCTTGGAGAGTTGTGGAATGAGGACAACATGTCGTCAACTTTCACTCCACCAAATGCTGATAAAAACCGAGAATTTTAATACAAACCGAACCAAGTGGAACGACTGTTTTACTTTTACCAGTACACTTATTCATGTCGAGGAAAACTAAAGTTAGTTAAATGAGGTTCACCAGGAAGGAAATTGTTCCATGTTTGGTGTCCAAACACGCAACGTAGCGCAACTTTCCCCAGACTTGACTATATATAGCCACATATATAGAATGAATTACATTAAGCTTTGTTAAGCCCAAACCGAATTTAAAGTTAAATCATGGATATTGAAGATAATGAAATTCAAGCACGCAAAGCTAGTCAAGTCAGTCATACATACAAAGTCACACACAAAAAGTCCTCATATTGTCCCCTTTTACCACACAGCAGTAAGTTCATAATAATTTGTTACATTTTGTCAATGTATTTTGTATGGAGGAAAGTTTACATGAGCATAACGGTGACAATTTGTGGGTAACATGACATGAAAATGGGAAACATGATGGAAAAGGATCGAAAGTCGCTTTTCTCTCTAGATCACCTCGACTAGAGGAAACATGCCACCTCTTTCTTTACAATAATTCGGGTTTCCAAAAGTCGTCCTAGACAAGAAAAGCTTGTGTGTGTGTGGTAATTCA
>JAHZMV010001265.1:0-21852 GCA_027743765.1 Coecobrya sp. COE2 | reverse complement strand
ATCATCATCGTATTTAGTTGCTTGTATGCTTGAGTGACAATCAAAAGCAGATCATTTCATCTTCAAAGAATTCCGTACCCTAAAGCAAGTACAGCCAACCTTGTACAGAACAAGATCAAAAGGGCGATGGGACAGATTTACTTTGTGACAGGAGTGCTGGGTAATCCATCTCCGTTACAAGTTTACAGTTACAGACTGTATGGCATTGCAATATTATACCTAGTCTGATATTCTATTTTGATGTGTAGACTATATCCCTTGCCCCCACATTCCACCGGAGGAAAGGTTTACTTTTCTCGTGGTTTTTCTTCCATTGGTTTGGTGTGGAAAGTGTGGGTACGGATGTCAAATAGAAAACTTGTCATGAACATTTTCCATTTTGCTTTATCCTATTTTCTGACAGAATATAAGCATTTTCCATGCACCAAGATAATGAGTTGATTTCGACTTTTATGTAACCTGCTATAACTTCATGTTATTGCTCACCGTATAGGCTAAATCTAATTACGGGTGTTCTTAAAAAGGACTATATTGTTATGCGTGAGCTCTGTTTCGGTGTTACGTATTTTTGGATAAAGTGGTATATGCAGCGGAATTCTAAAAATATGCTGTGTTTAGTATTTGTGTAGCTGAAGCTAAGTTGACTGACGATGTAAGCCTGTTTTATGTGGTTTTACACGCTGCAGCTGTCTCGATCGTAAAAGATTACAAATTAGCTGGAGGAGCCTAGCTTAATTGAGAGAGAGGAGAAGATGAAGAATAAGAGAGAGCCACGACGACATTCGCTTTGTCATTTTATATGACTTTTTAGTAGAGACGATGACGCTGAAACTAATAAATAAAATTGTGTCGAAACGTTAAAGAAAAAGCGGGTAGTGCGTTCCATTCTGTATTGCATTTTGCTTTGAACACTACTAAACTCAATCATCCAAACAACCAAATCATCAGCATTGACATCCCAGTTCCTTTCTGGTCGTATATTCTCTTGCAATGTGAAACGGGTAGGGAAGAAAATTGGGGGAAAATAAGTGAATAAAGATGAATACAAGAGAGAGATGGAAATGTCAACAAGCAGGCTAGTCCTAAACAGTCATTTGGATTTAATAAATGAAGTCAAAGCTAACAACAGTGTGCAGCACACTTCTTTTAATCATGCCGCTGCAAAATAATAATATATTATTCACCATAAATATGTATACCTACATACTATATTGGCATGAATTCAAGCAGTTTCAAGTTGAGTAGAAGGAAGTTTTAGAGGAAATGACTAAATATGCTCAGGAGATGACGATCAAGTTTTGTAGTGATGTGGTGGTGGTGGTAAGCTATTTTGTTTGATGCAAAATAGGGGGTGGAATAGGGAGATAAAGATGCAAGAGAAAATCTAAACATATTCGTTTGATATGGACATTCTCCTCAATGCTCTACAGTTCTCTCTTCATTTTCTTTTTGAAATTTCTTGAAAAGAGTGAGAGAATTTGTCGTTGTTTGAGTGAGCACTTAAAATGCAAATAAAATACAAAAAGGAAATAAACTCTGAAAGTGCTAATTTGTGATTTAATTATTTCGTCCACTTGTCAACTCGGCATTATCCTTATCAAGAGTTGTACTACAACCTGTACTGCCTTGTTGAATATTAATACAAAACAGCCTTTAAACTGCAGAGTTGCCGTCCCTAGTAAAAACATTCCCTTGTCACTTGTGAAGGGAAGCATACTTACGAGAACTATTGGATTAGGTGTACCTTGTTTTCCACATGTGCTATGTATTATAAAATTAGTTTCGGAGCATCTTCATTACAATAAAACAAGGAAACACTGAAAAATAATTTTTAAAATTAACTCAATTTTGATGTTGAGCACAACGTAAATATAACACAGACTAAGATACCAATTTGCAAAATTTTTGTCAATGAGTTTAACACGATATTATGACCAATTCATGATATATATGTGTTTTTGGTATTATTTTATGTTTCTACACATTTGAAATTTTACAGACTTCGATCAGGGGAAATACTTCTTACAAAATTAACAAAACTTGTTCACTTAAAATTTTGTGAGGAGGGTTGCATGATGCATTTAAATTGCACGCATTAAAAAAATTCACGCATAAACGTGGATATTTTATCCAGAAATCTTGTTGCTTGTTTGTTGGAGTTCCCTGACGTGTTTTCCTAACAAATAAAACTAAGATGTTGTGTTTGATAGTGACGGCTTTCTAAACAGCGAAAATTCTGGGCTGAAAACTGTTCATGAACCAACATTTTTATTTTATACACTGCTTGCATATTTTAACAGTTTGCTTTGCTGGATGCCTAATATTATACCCATGCTGCTGCTACTGCTGGAATTTTGTGTGTGTGACTTTTTCCTTAAAAAATGTTGATGTTGATGAGGACTTTACACACCAACAAAATCTGTACAAAAACGAGCAGAAAAGTTGTTGACTCTGTAAACGGACGGATGTGCGTGCATATCATCAGCATCTCTGCATAATATGCTTTTCTGCTTGCTTGCCTTTATTATCCACCAACCAACTAACTCCTTCTATTTTACGTGCATTTTACCAGACAATGATATTACTATTATTGTCATTATTTAAAAAAGACCTAACCCCACTCGAGGAAAAAAGTGGCAAGCACGCCCACCCAGAATAAATATTGCGCTTCTTGCTGAACCCAGAGAAATATCAGAAAACTTGAACGTAGTCAGTCAGTCAGTAAATGATCCAACATCGCTTTTTCCAAGAAGACTCCACACATTGATAACACTGCCATCATCATCTTCATCGAAGTAATTTTAAACCCCACAATAACAGTCTATCACCAGGAAAATACTTTCAAAGGAAATAGCGAAAAATTAGAAGCTGAAAGGGTTGAAAAATTAAGATGCAGCCATGTGAAATGTGAACATTGGGAAAAAATGTGTGTGGAAACAATTCTGTTAGAAAATTCTTGGTTTCTTCTTTTAACTCAAAACCACAAAAAAGAATACCATTTTAATTTTTTCTTGTAACAAAAAGAAACTCTCACAATCAGAATTCCTTCTTCCAGTAATAAGGCTTATCAAAGTGTTCCTTATCCATTTAATTTTCTCTGTAAATCTTAACATACAAATAATAATATACCTATATCCGACATCCGATACATCCCATTGAAGATGTACAACCACAAAAGTATTTGTTTTATTCTAAGATTCAAATATATACAAATACATTATCCTGAATAAGATTTTCTTCTAGAAACAGTTTTATATAAAGCTATGAATTGTCTTTGTTTTTATATTTACATTCGCTTACACGAAGAACATCTTTGATATCCACTCAGAATTCTGAAAGTTCATCTGACGAAGAATTCAAAGTTCGCTTTGCAACCGAACCCTCTCTCTTTTTGTACATCGTAAAGAAAGACTAGTTTATTATATAGATTCAAGGAGAAGCCTATATTCTATCTTGAGAGGAAATCAATTTCACGTTGCAAGCGTAAAATTCAAAGACCGTGACAGTGAATTCACTTCACCTCTTCTACTACTTCTTCACTTCTCTAATTCTCCATCCCCACTCCATGTTCCATTCCGAGAATTAGAATTTTTATTCTTCTTCTTGGGAGAAGAGCACAACTATTAACTATTATAGCTGCATCATCGTTGGATAACCACACGAATGCATATTTTTACTTCTTGTTTTTCTCTCTCCAACTCTCACACGCTGCTTGTCTGATATTATTATAATGATTATTATTACCACTGCCACGTTAGTTCTTCTACATAAAAATGTGTTTGTATACCCATTCAAATAAGACATTACCACACCACAAGAGAAAAGAGCTCTTTGCATTTTGCCATCAATATNCACGCTGCTTGTCTGATATTATTATAATGATTATTATTACCACTGCCACGTTAGTTCTTCTACATAAAAATGTGTTTGTATACCCATTCAAATAAGACATTACCACACCACAAGAGAAAAGAGCTCTTTGCATTTTGCCATCAATATTATCCCAATGCATGATGCTCCACGCCTTTTCCCATAGATTTATATTCTTTTGAAAGAAAAAACAAATGATTTTCAAAACCAAAAGAAAGAAATAGAGAAGGGGCTTTTTATTTTTTTCTGATGGAACTGTGTTCTCCTGTTTAGTACAGTAATGGCCAAAGTGGGAGAGAAGAACTAATACAGCAGAGTTTAAAAAATGCAGAAGTGGCTGTTTGACTATGTGGAGAATGGGTATTATGATGATGGCTGGATAGTTTGGTAGTGCAAGTGAGGGCTAATAAATATTCACCCTCACCCTTCTATTTCCATTGTTCCATTTGACTTAAGTGTATGATGATGGCAGGATAGTTTGGTAGTGCAAGTGAGGGCTAATAAATATTCACCCTCACCCTTCTATTTCCATTGTTCCATTTGACTTAAGTGACCACAAAACATTTTTATGCTTTTTTTGTATGATACACTATTCGCTCTTAACTCAAAAAATACTTCCTCTCTCTCTCTCTATCCAGCGAGGATGTACATTCATTGAAATGATATAGCAGTATCTTCACCGTTTTCATTGTTTGTACTAAAAGGATGCATCATCATAACTACTTACAAACATATTCAGACAAAAGAGTAGAATCGCAAATGTGATTCTCTGTTTTATACTTTCACGGATGAATTCTTACATCCTTCTGTTTCGAATCATAAACTCATTAAATATTAATTACATATGAGCTGACAAAAATGTATGTCAATATTTTCGCCATTGACGATCACGATTACTATATGTACATTATGTGCCAGGAATACTCTTGACATTGCTTGATTCATCAAAAATGTTACATTTGGTGACAAATTAAATATTATGGCACACGTTTCTATCCGCAATATTAAAGTAGTACTCATTAAGTTGTGGTTTATTTACATTGTGGTGTAGTATTCTTTCTTTAAACAAAGAGGCAATAATAACCAATCAAGTAAATAAAATGTGGCAGCACAATATACTGGGAAACAGCAATATCAACTAGACCACTTATTTGCTGATTTGTCCAGTAGAAGCTTATTTTACCACTTAACGTTTGATGATGTTGACATTGATGTTGTTGTTTGTTTTGACGAGGAAGAGATGTGTTGCGTTTGCTTTTAATTTAGTTGATGACAAACATGTAGTTGTACATAGTTAGTGTCAGTACAAGACAACAAACATTTTCTGGAGCAACGCAACCACTCTTTGTGAATGTCTTTCAAAGACTACACAGACGCGCTTTGTTGAATGTATTTACTATACAGCGAAAAAATGTATAGAGAAATGCAAGTAATATGTGTAAGGTGCATGTACACATTCGCTTAGAATCCTTTTTTCTTCAAAGGAAAAGAAAAATGCGAAGCTTTTTGAGCACACGCGGTGGCAGCGGTTAAGCAACCGGACAGTTTTGATCTCATCCAAAACCCCAACATTCTTCTCCAACTGACGGTTACGTTATATAGCAAACATGATATATGAAATCAGTAGTTTTTACGCCTCATCTGTATCGCGAAAGTTTATCTCTACACAGCCTAACTATAAATTTACCACTTGGTAAGTTTTACTTTAGACAACCTTATGCTTTTACTTTGGTGGCAGTAAAAAAGAGAGCATAAAACGTTCCACTAAACGAAGGCTATTAAATTGTGGATGATTTAATGTTCCATTGTCATTGTTCCTGTTTTTTTACACAGAGGTGCATTTCACACACACAGTATTAGCCGAAGAAAATGTTTCAACTTTGAGAGCCGTGTAGCCGAGAATAAAAGCAGTTTAGCAAGCATTTAAGTTGTTGCCTTTGGCTTTTATTCCAACGTACAACGCTGTGTTCGTTGTAAATAACAAAAATGTCTGTAGTATGGACGATTACACGATGACGGGAATATGGTGTTGACCTGACCCTTGTTGCAAAGTGCAATTTCGAAAGCTGAAGCAAAACCGGACAATATTGTGAAGATTCATAAATGGCTTTTCCTTTTTTCTCAATGGTTATATGTACATTTAAAACAAGTGCATTATTGCTTCCCGTGTTTTTCTCTTCGTCTTCTAATGGCAGCTGCAAAGCTGTAAAACGTACAGTCAATTTGACATTTACAAGCAGAGAAGAAATAAAAGTTACTCCATAAAAACGAAGAGAGGAGTGAAAAAAAAAGTCTGCACAAAATGAAATACTGATACAAAAAAGCGAATGAATCTGACTGAACTCACAAGTAATCATAAACAACTTTGAAGATTAACCCATGATAGAAAAGAATACGTGAATTCAAGGTATGTTTCCACATTTAAGAAAGACAGACAGGAAGAGTTTTAGAGCAACAATGTCAAATACGTGCTCTTCTCGAAACGGTGATTATGAGCGATCCACATCCAGAGAGATCCACTTGATTGTATATATTACCTTCAATAAAAAAGCCACACACTTTATTGACCAACATTATTATTATACCCTGGCATTATGGATTTGGTTCGGCTTGAGTGTTCGTTTATGTCATGTGCCGGGTCCGGACTAAAGAAACGATAAGACTATTAAAAGTAAAGTGGTCTGGTTTTTTCTGTATAATATTATGATGTATGTATTGTGCGGTGGTGGAGGAGGAACATAACATGAGCGTGGAGTAGTAAAACTGCCCAAGTCTCTACTCTGTATTATTACATCATCCAAGACGAAGACCACACAAACACTGCCTGGATTATATTATTGCCCTGTGTCGTAAATTATAAAACAAGGTAGATTGAATTCATCAAGGTTCAAGGAACCCAGTAATTATAAATATCTTAAGACGAAGGAAGCTTTTATGGTTGGCGGAGAGAAGAGGTGCGTATACCTATGTCAGCAAGCAAACAAACCTATAATGGTGCGGTACAATGTATCAAGCGATTTTTTCTCTCGTTTAAAGGCTAATTTCCTTCCTTAAAGCCACCGGAGGAAGAGCGTAACCACAATATCTCCAACTACTTTATTATCATAATCATTATATCTAGCATTATATGCAGCTAGTTATTATATTGTTTCACAAAAAAAGAAGAAAAAACCTAGTTCACTACAGTATTGTAAGTTTTGTAGATCCATGCCGGCATGCATGCTTTCATGCCTAATGATATTTTGAATATTTCATTTCTGACAATCAGTTTTTTCCAGTCTTTCTGTCTGCTGGAAACAAAAGTTATTGAAGTTACTGTATGCAGCATGCAATAATGCCAAAATACACATAAAACTAGCGACAGTAGAAGAATTTTTTTAAAGAAGGAAAATTTGTTCACAGCCAACATGCCATGTATTCTACCGTAATGAAATGCGTCGTGCTCTGCCTGTCACTTTTCCCTTTCCCAACTAAACCAACTACATATTCACAATAAGTTTATGGATCTCTCCCTCTTGCTGTTTCGGCTTTTTTTGACTAATGGAATTTCCTCACTAAAATGCTCTGGAAGAAGAAAGAAGGAGCAAGGAAAATTGTAGATTTTAAGTATTAGACCGACCGACCCTACACTATTAAATGGGCTACTAATAGTAGTCAAAGCTGACAGTTATTCCAGCAATGGCCATTATTTTTTAGTAAAATACATTTTGTGGTTTCATTCTGGCCCACCGAAAGATTATACGCTGCTATGTCTGTCGTGGCTTTGCTTTGGCTTCAGTTTTACCACAATA
Source organism: Coecobrya sp. COE2 (assembly GCA_027743765.1). Taxonomy (NCBI): domain Eukaryota; kingdom Metazoa; phylum Arthropoda; class Collembola; order Entomobryomorpha; family Entomobryidae; genus Coecobrya; species Coecobrya sp. COE2. The sequence goes on along the minus strand of JAHZMV010001265.1, from coordinate 14,191 downwards.
AAAAATAGTTTCTCTAACTCTGACTGAGCGTTTACTGGGCTGTACTGTATGGTATGCAAAGGAACAATAAAGTCATGAGTTACTAGTAACTCGACACAAAAGTAAAACAATAACAGAACAGGAACAACGTTAAATAGAAAAAGCGCGGCGAAGTATAGATAGATGAAGGGTTTCCGCCACTAGCAACCACATCACCGACGCCGATTTGTTAAAATACGCACATGCATGTTTTGCAATCTAGCAGTATTCAGTTTTGACTCTGCTCCTCCTCAACTCCTATGACCATCCAAATCCAATAAATAAATCAAACTGTCTCCAATGTCCAAAATACTTTCAAGCCTCGTTCAACTAACCTCATCTCCATAAAACATACCTATTATAACGTGTTCTTTCACTTATTGCTACATCACTGGACTGTGCAAGTATTCCTATGCACATAGGCGTGCATGATTCTTTTTATTCTTTCTCCCTTCAGCCTTTCATGTCTCGTTTCCAACAAAATCTATTTGTTTCCATCTAACAACAACAGTATTAATAGCAAGAACCCACACACGACAGGAGGTAGTAGCAAAATGATTCGTTTAGCAAAGCGTATAGTGCGTAGACTCTGATGGAATTCACGGTATAATATATTATTTCAACCGGTTCTCTCTCCATTCTGTTCTCCAGTTCTACTTCCTTGCATATGAAAACCAAGCAATAACGGATAAAAGCATTTATGCCAATGCCAACTTTATTGTAAAATAGACAAATCGTTGCCTATACAAAGAAAACTGCTCCCTCAACCGTATAACACGCACTATACAAGGATTCACGCATTTCACTCTATATCCCGGCTCGACTATTAACAATACGTTTAAATCAGTACAGTGAAGTGATAATGTTATGGAATGTCATGGATGGGCAGCCTGCCCAAAAAGAGAACAAGAATATTAGTGACAGAAGAGCAGAGCAAAGGAACTGAATGAAAAGATTCCATCGTCCAAAGGAAAACTGCAATGCACCGTTGTGTGCCATATCGATGACATTTTCTATTCACAAAACACAAAATGTTCATGTCAACCCTGTATGCCACGCTGCTACTATTACACTGCACCCGCGGTGTGTAGTGCAATGAAAACTTGCAACGGAGACACAGGAACTTCGTTCAAGTTCAAGTTCAACTATGTAAGCATGCAGCGTGCATGGTATGCGCTTAAATTGCATACATTTTGTTCTGTGAATTGGCATTGTATGCATTCCAGGATATGGAGACGATGAGAAGGAGGATGCTGGCATGTCTCTATTTTTTCCTCTTTTTTCGCCTTTTTCTTGTACAAAATCATGACAAGATGAGAAAGGAGAATGTTTCTTGTTTTGTTCAGGAAGCGGAGAAGAGATGCAATTCGAAACGGGTGTGTTGGGATGCAATATTGCAATGGGTTTCTGGTATCAAAGGCAATTCTGTAGAGTGTCTTTCCCATCTTCAATTCTGTGGCATTGCAGTGCAGTTTCATCTCTGCATATTCCATTCATTCAGAGAATAAAAGTGCTTCTAGCAGTAATAATATAGCAGCGGGGAGGAAAAAATACCCGGGTGCCAAGCCAAGTGGTAATGGCGGAAGACTGTCTGGCTCCAAGAGAAGCAGTAGTACTAGGAACGGTACTTGATTCTGTCTCCTTTTGCTGCTGCTGCTGGTGGTGTGGTGAATAAATGCCATTATACTAACCGTTTTTCTTCTGTCATATATGACTGCGTACTTTCAATTTCACAAGAAAGGCAATCTGTACGGATTTTTGTTGTGGCATACAAGAACAAGAATACGTAAGGATGCTATGCTGGCGAACGGATGGATCATTTTAAGAGTTCCGGGTTGTGATCCTACACATCTGCCATTTTCTCCTGGAGTCATGTAGAAGTATAGTTGCAGTCATAACCAAAACTGAAAGACACAGCCAGTGTAGTCGTAGCAGAATAAAAGTAGAGACATGAAATTCTCATGGATGCATGTTGGCTGCGGCATATCTATGGACCTTGAAATTTTATGTGGAAAGTATGCAGATTGCATAAAACAAACCATTGAAACCACTGCATTACACGGAGTAGGGAACAAGTTCTTTTGATGATACATAATAATAACAGCACTGCTGCACATTTTACTGCACTGCCAGAGCAGGCAGAAAAAGAGGATCATCCATATGAATGTGAAGAAATGCATAATGCCTGATATGAAAGGAAAGAGAAAAGGGAGAAAAAGAAGAACAAGGACTGGGCGGGAGCCACATGTCTCATTTCCGAAGATATTCTGAATAAATGACCACTGCAATGTCGACATCCACTCTGCTCGTTTCCACTTTCATTCTTGCCAGTGGCAGTATCAGGCTAAATTGCATTGATGAGGATCGTGACGATGATAACTACATGGTGGTTAGAATGTTCTCGGTTTTCTGGAGGAAAAATAATAATAATCCACTCGCATTCCATATATTGTTTGGCGTAGAATATTTGGTGCAACAACAAAACAACTGCAGGAGAGTTATCCAAGAAGCAAAGTGAATTTCATGGTTTCTCATTTCCTTATAAATGAAACAAATCAGCATTCGTTAGTTTTCTTTCCTGTTGTGATTGTAACACAAAAGCAAGTAATGATTTTCATTCTTTGATAAACTAGAGCAAAAATGTCTTATGTAAACCACTCTATTTTCCTGTGAACGCCAACAGGGATTTGTTTTCAACGATCATCTCAATCAATAAAATCAACACAACACACATGGCACTCTTGGATTGCTTTGTTATTATACATCTCGTTTGGCATTCGCTTCTTTTCATGATACGTTATGTGTAAGCCACAAGATTATTTTTATAACAATGCAGTTTTGTGCATATACATATTTATACATAAGAATTTAGGAATGTGGAAATGGAAATTTGTCATTTTCTCAAAGACGACGAGGGAGAAAAAAGGAAGAAGTAACAATCTTTCTTTCTGAATTTGCTGATGGCAGAAAAAGAAGAAAAGGAAGAACTGAAAGTGCAATATAGGAAATGAAATATCTTTCTAGTTGAAAGATATGTGAATTTGTTACTTTTGTACATTGTCGTAGCAGTAAACTTGCATCTTTTACTTCTTGTCGAGATCTCACAAACTCAAACAACGCCACTAGTACTTCATTTTCTTGAGAAACCAACCAACTCGCGGCTCACTGACACGAAATGCGAACGATACAGCACAAGACTTCAATGTTCCGTGTTCTAAGCATCCGTCCCTATAATGTTTAATGGGAAGGGGAGAATTCTTTTTTCACCGTCCCCCTGGCGCCTCAAAACTTGTCTTGAACTGAACAAGACGACCAACACTTCTTCCCATCTCCTTTGCCATCATTTTCATCTTCATCTGTAGCACATACTTGAAAATCCACGAACAATGCACAAAAATTGTAGCGACTACCATAATAACATTAAGCAAAGTAGACAGGCAACAGCATTATTGGCGTTGATGGTGGTTGGTGGCAGTGATAGCGATTTCGATATTATGGATGCTATTTTATAAGACGGCCAAAGTTACAATAGCCCATGATTCATAGAATCAGACCATGATGCAATCTGTAAATGTACTGTGTCCAGAGAAAATGGGAGTTAGAGATTATATTCCGCATAAATAGTATTGACTATAAATGTGTATTATCATCAGTATAACACATACCATCTCAGCACACGCAAACATACCATCATTTTTTATGCGTAAGTCTGTATGTACACATATATACATATAGCACATAACACACGCATTATTCAAGATATTTGTTTCGTCTGCCGGTACTCCTCTCACAGGCATTTGCGAAAAATAAACCCGGGGTAAAGTAACAGGGAATAGAATAAAAGATACAAAGTTTTTTGGGCGACAGTGGTTAGTAGTTTCATTTTTTATCATCATTTCCATCATCAGAATCAACATCCACTTTTCACTTTCCTATTTTGGGAATGCTCTGGACCCCCTTCTGCCCATATTCCGCTGCATGCTGTTTTTACACTATAGCTGCTCCCCGAGTGAAAACGGACAGACACAAAAGAAGAGATATGGGCAAACAATGGGAAGAGGAAGTAGGGAAGAAGACGAGTAGCTAAGATCCTCAAATGAAAATGGTAATTTTCATCTTTTCTTTCTTTCCCTTTCTTTTTTAGGTACTTTTCCCGAAAATCTAAAGAGAAATGATGATGACCGAATGTCATGAAGAGTCAAAGGAATAAGTTTTGTTGGACAGCGAGCGACTCAAAATTCCAGCGACTCAGAGGAATTCCCCATGGAGCATAGAGGGATCCATGAATGAATGAGTGACTGTTTGCATTGAATTGCTTTTGGCTTCTCTTTGTGTTTGTGCTTATACCGGTGGTAATAATACTTTATAGAATAATGTGATCGTTTCAAACATCTTTTTACAGCCATTCAGACAGCAAAGGATTCATTCAGGCATATAAAAATAGTCCGTTGTGGCCAACAACCACTGCACTGTCAGCAGGGGATGCCAAAGAGTATCTTTATCTTCATTATTGTGATTAGTCTATGTTAAAATCACAAAAAGAGAATCAAACTGTCTGGTTATTTATCAAAGTTGGGTGTTTCATCTTGTGAGGTTCCTCTTTGTTGACTCTGATGATGAAGAGCTGAAATTGAACAAAATTATTAAAACAGAAGTATTGTTGTGAGTTGAGATGCTACCCTCACTTCTTGTTAGTTACTATTTATCAAGTACTTCAAGACCATTGGGCCGTAACGAAATGAATATAAATAGTGAACCGAAAAATGAAAAGTATTTCAACAGTTCAAGAGGCTGGCAAACAAGTAAACAAGGCACGGAGCCAAGGGAAAATATCTAAAATGAAAAATATTATCCCTTTAAATTTCCCTTTGAAACATTAGTTGGATGGTTTTCTCCATTTTTACCATTTTAATGAGCACTGTTAGACTTTTTATTACATAAGAATCTGTGCTTTCTCAATACACAATTTCAACCCAGACTATACCGCACTCATGCGTAAAGAGTGGATAAAAAGTTTCTTATTGTCAAATCATAAAAATGTCTTTTGTCACTTTCCCATTCTCCAGTTCAAAAGTCCATTTTTCCCATTCTGATGGGAAGGAAGAAGAGAAAAGGAAAAAGTTACTTGAAAAAAAGTTCCGAAACGAAACTCATATTCATACATTTAAATTGGCGTCTTTTTGCACGCATAATAATTCTCCTCTGGCTATTTTATAAGCCCGACTCAGCGTCGTTGGGAGTCTGATGTGTTTTCCACTTTTAACTTTACTTCTAAAAATGCTGTAAGAATGAAGAGGAAAAACTTTTTTTTACCAAATACACTCCAAATAAGAAATTTTGTGTGCTCACTTTCCTTTAAGTAAAAGAGGTAATCTTTCAGCATTAAAAGGAAACGAAGCGCGAAAGGATATGGATCCGTTGGTTGTAACTGTCAAGCCGTAGGCAGATTGCAATTTCTTAAAAGAAAAGTTTTCTCGCGGCAGCAAAAATCATTGTTACTGTTGAATACAAAGCTGTATCACAGTAAACCAACCAACAATGCAATGCCTCGTGTGTGTGTGTGTACTCATCATAAACCACACAATTTTTTCTATCGTTTCTTCTGTTTCTATCCTAAAGGCTTACGTCACAGTTCCCAATAAACACACGTAAGCCATTACATTTTAACGTCAATAACGATAATGGTGCCTGATGTATTGACAGTTAGGAAAGTAAAAGCTCTAAATCACTGTCGCACTGTTTGCATATTACATTGCGTGAAGTGAAAGTTTCGTGGTCTTTGCATGTTTCAGTCTGATTACGATGAGATATTATGGCATGTTTGAAAAGGTGAATGTAAATAGCTCATAAATCACAAACAACAACAGGATGCAATGGAACGATTATGTGCAGGGCACGACCAAATGCACGATTATGTGATGATAATGGAAACAACACTGCTTATCGATATTATACTATCAAAATTAATTTGCATAAACATGCTCGTTACTTGCAATAGTAGCGGCTGCAATGTGGATAATGTGCGTAAAAGCGTAATGATCAGCGAAAAATCTTTATTTTTAGAAACCGCATATCATAAATAATATGTTATCGTGAATAAATGTACAGTTTTATGACATTTTATTGTCAGTCAGCAGAGAACACGGCAATAATAATAATTTCATATATGGAAGGAATTCACCTATAAACCTAATAAGGAAATTCGGTGAAATAACTACTCACATTCGCCTGTGTCTTTGCTTCTGCGCAGGCTGCCTGCTGCTGCTACTTCTCGTGTCGTCATTAATGATGCCAAAAAACGTGCTCGTCGTATGTTACATTAAAAAGTTGATTGTATACATGATTAGATGATTATGAAAATCAGCTATCTTTTTGAAATGAAGATTCATTCAGAGCGAAGGAATTCAGCGTAAGATAAAAATCTTTCTTTCTCGAAAATTCATTACGGTCAACAATAATATTAATATGAAATGAATGCACTATCGCTGCAAGCAATTTATTATTTTTTAAAAATATTTTGAATAAGTGCGAGAGTGTGAATGAGCTTGCTACACATGGGATTACGCATTGTGGTTTTTTATTGTGTTTATTAACGATGCACGATTTGCTGAGTCAGAAGATTCAAAAGGATGTTATGATGATATATTTATGCAAATATATTTTTACAGGTTGTTTGAAACACGGTTCATACTATAAGTAAGTATGTGATGTGCATTATATTCATGTGTGTCGTGAGCAATAGATTAATTTGGGGTTCTCCCAGAAGGCATTTCTCGATTCAAATGAAAGTGAGTGGAATCAGCAGAAGACGTGAAGAAGGAAGGTCTTAAGATTTGGAACAAGATCAGTTCATTAACGTCAAAACATGTGTACAACAACAGCAAGGAGGGAAACAGTTCAGAAATCGTCATGAAATTCATTCAACTGAATCGAACAGGATAATATTTGTATGATTGTTAAAATGTTCATGTTAGCCGTACATCAAGTAAAATGAAACGTACCATGAAAAGGTGCGAAGATTAGGAAAAGGAAGTAACGTACAAGCTTTCAGATATTCATACATCATCAAACAACACTATTCATGCATGTAGAACGCGTTTATTGTAGATGGTAATAAGGAAATTGCTGGCGACACCAATTTAATGTTATCGTGTCACACACACATGCCCACCACCACATGGGTCTCTCTGACAGAAGTGTAACAATGGATTCAAAGATGATATTTTTCCTTATTATTTTTGGGCAATCTTTCACGAAATCGTCCTTTTTATTGTTGCGATGCGTGTGTTATTGTCAAAATAGTATTACCACATGGGCTAGGGAGAAAGAGAGATATATACTTCTACTTCGGAGACAATAATGTTACACCATGAGAATCGTCACGATTACAATTTCTTGTTACTCTCTTACCATTACACATTATTATTATCTCTTCTCACCCTAATCATTATGAAATGCATACTTATGGCGTTTTCAACAGGACTTGAAAGTAGCTCTCACGTTGTTTTATAGTTAGATGTACGTGAGAAAATGGAGATCTCTGAGAAATTCACAAAACTCATTCAATCATGTACGCTTCATCTGGTTCAAACAATAGAAGAAGAAAATACTTTCACAAAAATTTATTCAAGCCATTTTTTGTGGTTTGTGTAACACTTAACGTTCTTTCGTACACGAAAAATGATGCATGGACCTACCAGGTAGCCTCATTACTTTTAAAGGAAATAGGGAGATAGAGCTCCTGTAAAGACAAAAAGGACATACAAAAGAAACAGAAGGAGGGAGGATGGATGGAACACACTCTCAGACAGATTAAATTTCAACCCAGCCTCCTCCTGTCTTTTTCCATTTATCATGAACGTACAGGTGAATTATTATTTACGAGCTGGGCACATGCATGCATTGCATTAAATGGTGAGGTTGTGGGTGACTCTTACGGACAGAAATAGAAAGAGGATAACATGGAATACAAAGCAAACTGTATAATATTCTTCTTTCCTCACTTTTTACTAATACACTAAAAACTATACTTATATTTTCAATCTACTTATGCACTTCTACCTTTCCTGTCCTGCCTTTCTGATGCACTTCGATAAACAAAAGGGAATGATGATAGGATGACGATAATGATGATGATGCATGACTAAGCATAAGGCAACCACATTAACATGAATTTCAATACAATGCTTATATATGCAGTTATTTGTCCATAGCTCGCATATCATTTACCACCACCTCTCCCTCCACCTTCCATTCTTTTTATATCCCTGTGGTCCAGTCTAAAATAGGGAGTCTGCTGCCATTACACTCACGGAGAAATATGATGATAAAAAGAGCAAGAAGACTTGCCTGTGGCGATAATGAATTAGCTTTATTGTTATTTCCCCATTTCATCATTGCTGAACACGGTTAAGGACGAATTTATACAAGACAGTTTAAAAAATGAGAACAGGGGAAACACAAACACACGCTATTTTCATAAACATCTTTAGGACATTATGAGTATTACGGCAATGATCATTGTCGCCATAAACATAAAAACATGCTATGCTAGACAAAAACCAGCCAGACCAACTGATGTATCCAGTCAGAAACGAATTTTTTCCCTCCTCTCTTCAGATTCTGTTTTTATTTTTAGGGTACTTATTTACTTACACCAGGCATTACTATTGCAATAAATGTATTTGAACTTCTTGAAACATGAGCTTGAATAAACCCTGTCCGTCACGTCATTCATTTCATGAGCTCCTTTTATTCCTCTCATCCCCCTTTTTCTCTGTCTCACGTTCCAATTAACTCTGTACTGTACCCGAAGAAAAGAATGGGATCTTATCGTCTTAAGGCAGTCATTAGTGAGGAGAAGCACACGCGAGATAATAATAGTAGAAACGTTAATGCTCGTAAAAATGATGACCAGAAAATGAGTGAATGGTAAGGGAGACCCTTAATATTTTTTAAAAAGTGAGTAGGTAATATACACCCGGTAAGCTGCTACTACGCCTTAAACGTCAACATTTTTGTGATCTATAATCAACAAGACTGATGATGAAAATGTACGAGGAGAATTGGTTTGGTGTCTTTTTCAGTTATTATAAGCCCCTTAGAAGGTAATTTTTAAAGAATAACACTAAAAGTTAAATGTTCATATAAGCTATCACAATATCGTTTTAATGTTATTTACATGCAAACTCCTAAAGTTGTGTACTTAAAATGAACATAGAATTTTATTTTTATTATTATAATTTTGAAGCAATCTCTTTTAACAAACAAAAAAATATCAACGGGAACTGTAGATATGTAGAACCCTTGCTTTGCGTTAATTCACTCTGATAAAGGTCCGCACTATTGTAGTAATAGCCATAAGCCATATAATCCACATTTCCTAAACACAGTTTGTCCATTTACTCATGCGATTCAGCATGTTGCATTATTATATTTGTTAGGTTTATTATCGTTGTCCCATTAAAACTTCCTCTCTGGCTGAGAAAGGAATGAACTACGGGAGTTGTAATGACAAAACTTATTGTAACTTTTGAATTGATGAAGATCTTCCCTGACCTGAAGGTATGTAGTGGAAGAAAGACTCAATCAACTTATCCGATGTAATCTTGACTTTCTTCCGTCATATTCGTTATTTTCTCTCGTTTCATTCATGTGTCAATAACGAACATTCCCAATGGGAATGGTTGATAAAGGATAAAGACATAAAAAATTAAGATAACGAGCGAAAGCACCTTGTTTGCAGTTACAGAATTACGAATAGAATAACAAAATGTAAAATCATTTTTAAATATACAACTATTTAGTTCAATTACTTTTGTTGCATATAAACCTTGATCTAAAGAGCATCAATTTACAGTGTTACCCCTATCACTTTCATTCCAAATATTTACCTCAAAAGATGTTTTATTAACCAGAAAAAGTATATATAGCTGAATATTTCGGTCATTCCATTTAAACCCGAAAATATGAAATCTAAATCTGACTAACACACCCGTCACAGATTCTTGATTTGAGTGTATTTGATTTTCAGGCAAATGCAATTTCTTGTAAAATCACAATCAACATAAGTTACAATTTTATACAACTTTTGTTGAACATGTTATGCTTACTGGTGATCTTGATGAACAATGAAAAGGCCGTAGGGGATGCAATACGAATATTAAAATTACGAACATTATCCTCTCTTTTAGTAATATTAGGTCTCTCAAACCAACAAAAAATTGTAAAACAGCCCCATATTCATTTACACGTATGAAGTTTCAAATTAATTGCATTGAATTTTTGGGCATGAAAAATTAGTGAAAGCACCTATCATGAATGCTGTTAGCTCAATGGGGCTTCATACGATGCATAATGTACAAAAGGGCAGTTGATTTACCCCGGTTCCCTTAGGGCTCTCAACTTAAAATATGTACGTGAACACACACATGAAAATCTATCTTTGCCACCACTGCCAACCACCATTCTACTCTCACTTTTCTTGGCATCTCCTCTCCTGTCAATCCAAACCAAGCTCACACTTTGAAACTTTAAAAAATATCTACGTACATCTGCATAATGAGGATCACAAAATGCCTACTGGTTGATTATAATCACCAGTTCACAAGCCACAACACCACCACCAAAGTTTACTCTTTTACATTTCTGTCGATGATGATGGCAAACGTGGTCTAGTGTCAAGTTGGACTAATTTTAATTTATAGCCTCACGTGCAATTTATTATCCTCCCAATATTCCCGTCAAATCACTCACTGGCTTTTCTTCTACTTCTATTGATCTCCATCACATCTAGAAAATATATAGCAAGCAAACTAAAATAAATGCAGGGTCCATACAACAAGCAAATAAAATACAAAAGTAGATTGAACCCAGCTTGAAAAGTGGATCTCCATGCAATAATAGAGTAATCTTTAGCAGAGGAGTAACTGTGTGTTCTCGAGAGGAGTAGATTATCTTTCATGGTTTTCAGATCAAATTCTTTTGCAACACAGTAATAGCATGATCATCATCACCACCAACAGAGGCAGAAGATGAAGCAACTGTTTGCTTTGCAAAGCCATGCATCATTTTGTTCTTGAGTGAACTCTACAACTTTACTTTCCTGCACCACCAACTAACTTTTACTCCATTACAATTACAACAAGCCATGCCTGATTTTTTTATATCTTCTTGTTTTTGAACAACAACGCATGCTACAAAAAGACAAAAAAAGTTGTTCTTTTTCTTTCAAGAACTGTCTTCTGAACAAAATCTGTGTAGTGTTTAAAGTGGCTGATGGTTGATCTATTGCATTTCTTCAAGTACATACTCACAGCTCAGGAAAAGAAGCACTCATCTAATCTACATGCAATGCCACACGATGATGTCAGCATTTGAGTCAATAATTCTTTTGAGAAACAAAAACGCGAGAAAAACAAATGAATGCAAGGAGCAAAGATGCAATTTTATATGGACAAATGAAAGAATGCTTGAAAACAGACGGACATTTGTGGAGGAAAACACACTTGCAGGTTTTCATAACACATGTGTTGCGGTGATAATAGTAATCAGTGCGGGGAATAAGAGTTCAGGTTTGTTTGATAATATGATGATGGTGATGATAATGATGACGAAGAGCACACGCATAAACAGAAACGCACTTTTTTCTTTCTTATTCCTATTTACCAGAGAGGGAGAGGTATTTATGCATTCATGTCGGATATGTATATTTAACAGGGCTGATTTTGCTGTGTCATGTACAAGATGTTAATTTGGCTCGTTCTCTCTCGGCGTAACTTTATATCAGCCAACGACGAATGCAAGTGATGAGGAATTTGATTTCATCGTATGAAAATTTTATGCATGCTTTGACTTGCATACTTCGTATTACCCATGATCAGAGTACTTTTACTTTTCATGAACTAAAGTGTCCATGCGTGCATGTGATGTGAGTGCAGAGTATGTCTTGCATCGCACATTTTCTCCTTGCCAGTTGCGGTTGAGAAGAAAATTTAATTTCTCACGAATTAAATTGCTACAAGAATGCAGATATGTTTCTTGCCAGGTGAAAATTTGTGATAAAAAATTAACTGAAATGGACTTTTTGATAAATAATTTATAGTATGTTAAATCAACTGCAAGATTAATAGGCACAAGGTTATCTATTTAGAATATTCATGATTCTACCAAATTCAGAGGTTGTACTTCTTCAAACAACCTAATAATTCATAGCTCTTGTTCCAATCTATTTATGTACGCATATTATGCACTTAACAATTAAAATCCATTAAATAAGCGTAGCACATTACTATCTGTGTAAACAAATGAAGAACATTTCAGATGAATTTGTTGATCCATTATCATCGGTACCTTAAAACGATATTTTGTTGGCTCGGTTTGGTAATAGAGAAAAGTTCGGTGCAAATAAAATTATACAGCAAATTATTTTTTCAATGCTGCAGATGCATGCAATTTAGTAATGTATTATACTGGCTGCTGTTGTCTGGCTGTCAGGTGAAAACCCATTATCCTGCATTTTCTTAAACGTCACGAACACGCACTTTTGCATCATAATGCAACATTTCCATATCAGAGTTGTATAATGGAAAGCTATACATTATTGTAGGTATTGTTGCTTTATGATCAAGTAATAATTGCTCTTCTTGTTTTTGATAAATAGATGTTTATACAGGAAACTGACAGCGCTTCATATTCATGCGAGAGCATAATATTTTGCAGCCTTAAACCAATTACTGTTTTCATACTTCCAATGAAATATTGCAACTGCTCAATCAAACGCAGTAAAGTTTTTATACATCACAGTGCAACAATGTTAAGCACAATAACAAAATCATTAATTTGGTTTAGTCAAGCTATACAGACAACAGAGCGATAACCGGATTGACCGCTCCTATAAAACATTTTTGAAAGAATCTGCACGTCACTGAAATGATATCGGACTTTTTTCGAAACTTATACTTATGTTTGAATAATAACGAAAATTACAATGAATTCACATGAAGAGTGCGTATTACTAACCCTAACCCTACTGTACAACACACCAGTAATAATTTTGTTGAACAGATTGCAGTAATGTCAAGTGCAGAAGCCAAAAGGAATGAAACGCTCTATAATTTGCTTAAGAAATTACAGAGGATTCTTCAAAGTTTATAACCTGTCGCGTTATAATAATATGCGCATACGCAACTACAACAATTACCTCTGCTGCAAATAACAAACAATTTCCTTGTAAAGTATGCATCTAGTGTGACTACTCAACAGTAACTGCCTTCTGTTACACATAACCCCCCATCTTTTTGATTTATAGGCATTTAATTATCATGATGATGATTTGAAAGTTACCATTTTTATAGTTATTCAGAAAGGAAATTACCAATGTACAATGTTCTAAGCTGTTTTTAAATATCCTGTATGTGTGCCTCCGAGAACAAACAATATTATTAGCATTTTTATTTCTTCTTCCAAAAAAATATATAACAATCATAACTGAATTTTTTGTAGTTGCTGATACTGCTGTTGTAGTGTGTTTATAGTCGCTTCATTCTACACGGAAGAAAGTTCATAGTGCCTCGGAGGAGTCAAAACGCACATTACCTTCATTATTTCTGACAGTAATTTTTTCAAATGAAAAAAAAATGTAATAAAATCCATGATAATGGTCTCGCAGCCGTGAAAACGTGCAAAATATGTTTGCCTGTAACAATGAGCTTTAAATTATTTTCATGCAAGAGTCAATCTCAAAGAGTTTATATTTCATATCATTACTTATTTAACTTTGAACTTCGCACATAATTTTTCTCCCTTGTCTCACACTTTTTTTCTCTCGCTCAGTTTGTGATCGCTCTGCATGATGAACGTTTGACATAAACATCCTGAACTAAATTGCCTTGACTCTATTCGTTAGTACGGATTCTCCCTATCGTAAAAGCCAACTCTACGCTACACTGCACTCTTTCAACCCATGCATGTATTCATATTATGGCTTATCAGTGGGTAGAACAAAGCTACATGTAAGCATAGACAACAAAAGAAACAATGGGATTGGACAGTGTTCATGTGTGGAAAAAATAAAAGAGGAAATGGAATGAAAATTGTAATAAATTTTGTCATTGTCACCGTCACATTCATCAGTAGGATCTTCATATGAGCAATGTTACATATAACAGCATAC
>JAHZMV010001264.1:0-12323 GCA_027743765.1 Coecobrya sp. COE2 | reverse complement strand
AACTCTGTCCTACAACAAAAAAGGGAAGACGAGCATTGAATCAACAAGAGGGATACACCCACAACAGCAGCTACTACTACCATAATCGTAATAATAATCATTCTCGTTGCACGGTGCTTCAGTCGGAAAGAGAAAAAAGTATAAAGAAAGTTAAAGCTTCCACTAAACGAAACAAGTTAAAAGGGGAAAGAGCAACAACGGCAAGAAATTTGCTTGCATTGTTGCGCTATTATGCATATTATAAATAAATATATATGTAAGACCTCGACAGTAGCGGTTCCGGTGAAATTTTCTGGGTAGAAAGTACATTCATTGTGTTACCGTCTTCCTTCCTATACAGTAATCTAAAATTTCTTACATTCACTCCCACCCAAATGAAAGCTAAGCTGCACACTAAATGAAAAAATGCTCATTTTCTCTTCATGTCTGGAATAGAAAAGATCTGAATAATCATAATAATAATGAAAGTTTATATAAAAGGTTTGATTATTGCTAGCCATTATAAAAATCCTTATGTCCGCTACTTTGCTTAACACCGAGTGTTGCCGGGTTGTTTTCGTTTATCATTTCTTGTTCTCCCTCACTTTCTTGACTTTTGTTATTTGGTATACCAAATAACGAGATATCTCGTTTTTATTAACTTGTTCTCCTTGTTCTTAGGCTTTTCTCTGTGGCTTTCTCATCCAGTGCTGCTGGTGTTGTAATTTCAGGTTATATTCGGTGAGAAAAGAGACACACGCTGTCCTTATTGCACTTTTCTTCCACCTGCAAACCGCAAAATCTTAACACTACACTATGGCTACTAGTATTCTATCTGTAGTTTCGTTGAAGCATTTCATGTCTTTGTGTTTGATGTGCTGGTGGTTGGTAATGTTAACATTACAAGCTTTATTTGCTACCTTTCATTTATTGCTGTATACAATATTTTTCTCTAGCATGGTTTCATTTCTATATCATAAGATGAGCATAAAGTTTTGAAATACGGGAGTAAAAATACGCTTCAAAATATTTATTACAAGTCCGAAAATATATTTCATTCATATAGTTGATAGTGTTTCCGGCTGAGTTATGGTGGTCGCATGCTGTGATGATAGAATTCAGCCATCATAAAATCCATATAATAATGATATTATAATATATTATAAGCCATTGTTGTTGCATTTCAACTGCTCAATTTTCCATGCTTTAAACTACGTAGCTACTTCCTATTGTTCACTGGCTGAGAAAGAATGAAGTCAGAGGAAATAATATATAATTGTAAAAGTTGGGAGGACAGAAGGTAGGATCGCGGTCAAAAATAGTACAGGATGTGTGAACAACACGTACTGAGATAATGTCTGGGTTTTTATAGTTATATATACATAGTAGTAATGTGTGCATTATGCGTGCAATCAGCATTGGCCAAGTTAAATGCTTAATATTTGTAAGTATAAATGACAAACAAACTGTACATTAATTAAGGTATACGTTTATGTAGTGTTTACTGAAAATTGTATGGTACTGCCACGTAGCTGCGCATACCGTGATAACAACAGCGGAACAAATGAATTTATTCGGGAAACTATACAGCATAGCTGGAGAATTTTCGGTAGTAGAACGAGTAATAAATCCATTATTTTGTCATGATAGAAATGTCTTCATTAAGAATGTCGATTTTTTCTCAAAACATCAAACAGCTTGCCAACGATATAGAATAGAGTAGTGTATTTTAATTTTCATTGTCCCTCATTTTTCGTCTCATCATCCATCCGCCATGAATACATCAATTTTAATAACAATAATATCAGCTCTTTCTCTGTCTGTGAGCTCCCCCGGAAGAGTGAAATTATTATTTGAAGTGTTTTTTTACAAAAAGTGAAAGAAATAGGGTTCATCTAGAAAAACACAAGACATTCCTTTCTTTTAATGTGCATATATGCAGCAAAAGAGTATTTAATGAACGAGTTAGCAATCAGCTCAGTCAATGTGAATTGGTTGGTGTCGTGTTTGGCTCGTTTATTTAGAATGAATGACTTCCTTTTCATCAAAACATTATATTATATACATTTAACATATCTATATGTCCGTGTCATATTGTGGTGGTGTCTGGCGTCTAAGAAACTTTCGACTCTTGCATTGACAGCAAGTACCATTCACAATTTATTGGAATTTTGAGCCCATTCTCTCAAATAAACAGGACACCAATATAAATTATCCTGCTTACTTGATTTGAAATTGCTAATTTAAATATTCAAATGCAGACGCACTTTTAATTACCAATTAGAAATCTTCGCATTCTTTACTATGTATATATTTACTATGAGCTTAGAAACAGTTCTGCTACTACTCTAAATGCACCTATTTCATTCTATATTTCAAGCTGCTGCATTAAAGATTCATACTTCAATCATATAAATGTCATACTTCATGCATGATCATGCCTTTTTCGTTCAGTCCTCGTCGACATATTTGGCATTCTCCATATTTTTCTTCGGAATATGCAGTTAACTCTTCAACACTTGAATAAAAATGGTTGTGTAATATCCTATTTACATTTTGAAAATGGAAACTGCTACTTTGAAGAAGGCGGCGGCTTCAGTCATTCAGTCAGTCAATAAGGTGCCTCCATATGGTTGGTTCCCAGTTCTCCTCTGATGTTGACGATAGTGCTGTTTCCTGGGTTTTTGTAGACTGACTGAATTGCGGAATGACATTTTTATGTGAGTATATAGTGTAGTCACTCATGTGCATACATTATCGATCATGTGCGTGTACATTCCTGTCTCATTCTCTCTTTCCCTCTCTTCTTATTTACATTTTTACTATTTGCGCTTTTAGGCAGTTTCCAAAATAAAAGAAAACATTCGGCAGAATGTTTTTATGAGCCTCAAAATGGAATACGTTAAAGAAAAAAGACATGGCGAGCAGTTTTCAGAGCAGTAGTCAGTCATTTCCAAGTAAATAAACCAGAGATATGATAAAATGCCACGAAAATGAACAGGAAGAGAGAAAAACTTTGTATCATCATCAAATACAACTATGCAAGAGGACGTTACTACATGGGAGAATCCAGTTCTCAACTACACACCTTATTATGGGCTTGCTGTCTCTTTTTCTGTTTGTCCCTCTCACTTTCCATCATATTTTATGGCACCTACTTGTTTTATTCTAAGGTAGCAGTCATTCGCATATCATAATACCTTGGTTGACTGGATAGCATGTCAAAATAATGATTGCATGACAGTTCATGTCACGATATCTCATGAAGTGAAACAATAAAGCAGTAATGATACAGATAGAAAGAGAGAGAAAAGCTTTTTTATAACGCTCGCCATAACGAACAAAGAAAAAGAAGAAACGATGAAAAAAGAATGATGAAAACAAAAAAAATGTGTACACATTCTCAGACAAACCAACGTAGTAATTCAACAGAGCAACATCAAGTCAGCACACGACTACCAAAACGACATACACTTGGCATGTTATTGTATTCATTACAAGACAAAAGTGTTTTTCGNCATTACAAGACAAAAGTGTTTTTCGGTTGGTATCGAAAAAATATTGCATGGATACTTGAGAAGTGGAGAAGGGAAAAAACCAGAAAAACCAAGACAACATTTTGTGCGACATCGACAAGATATTTATGTATACATATGTGTACGCATTATGGACACATACATACGTAAGCTTGTCACAAAAGGTTCGAGTATGATTATGCATCAAACAACCGATCATCACCAAAGACACTTCACATTTTGGGGTGCCCATCGCATCACAAAATATTATAACATCAACCGCATATTACTCACAAAGAAAAAAAGTTTTTGCTGCTGTTGCGTGGCTGCGACTGGGTTGCTTCAAACAACCGATCATCACCAAAGACACTTCACATTTTGGGGTGCCCATCGCATCACAAAATATTATAACATCAACCGCATATTACCCACAAAGAAAAAAAGTTTTTGCTGCTGTTGCGTGGCTGCGACTGGGTTGCGATAGCGATATGTTGTACTATGACTTTGCACGGATATGCATATGTATATAATACGGATTTAATAATATTACTCGTTCAATATGAATATTACGATTTCGTGACATACTGATAAAAAAACTGAGTGAATGACTGAGCTGAACATGTGAAGTGTATTTTTATGAAATGGAGTGTGCGTGCCACTATATCCTATGCACTTGTATGTATGCGGTGAACAAAGAAACAAAACATAGAAACACCTTCCTTGTAAAAACACGACTACACAGTGTTTTAAATGTGCTGATGTTCAACTATTCTCTAAAAATAAATGCCTCACGTATATCCGTGCCTCATCACCATCATCATTATTATTATTAATCCCGAAGATGAAAATTGAAAATTCACACTGTTTTTGTTCTTCTCTGGAAACATTGCGCTCCTAAAACTTTTTATACATGATGATACAGAGCGGATGAAACGATGGAGATGAAAGGATTCTTCTCTGGTAAGAACAAAAGGATTCGTGAAATGATGACATAATCAAAGAACATGTATTGCATTGTATAGTGCATACCAAATTGCCTTAATTGTTGTCGCTTCCGGTGATCTAATTCGTGTCGTGGCCATGAGTGGCGGTGGTTTGTAGGTGGATGTGTAATTTTTTTGTATCATGGTGAACAGAGACACAAAAATAAAACATCATCTCCAAACCAAGGCATTTATACACTAACAACAGCACGGAAACATGTGTAGTAATACTAGCAACATTGTAAATGCAACGCTATATTCCAAATTAATGTTCCCTCAAACAAAAATAGCCATTACCAGACCAAAAGACTATCGCATCAACGCCACCGTAGAAAATTGCTTATTTCAACTTTTTAGCACCGTATATTTGTGCATGAAAATACGTACAGACATGTAATTGGAGTTGTGGTGGTAACTGAACGCATAAACATAACATAACCTTATCCGTCTCTTAAAGCCATTTCATTTAAAACTAAGTGCTCATAATCATGCAATCTATACAGGATAGAAGATATAATATAAAAAGTAAAATGCTTTTGATGATAATGGTGGCAGTAGTGGTGGTGGGGCACTTGGTGGAGTGGTTATTTGTGACTGAAGCTGAATGCAGTTTCGTATCAAATCGCTAGACTGATTTTTCTTTACTTATTCTCCTTCTTTTCTTCATCTATCCATTAATAAGTGGTTGCGGTCTGCATATAATGACTTTATACGCTACAACTACCCGATAAGTTAGGTATACTAATAACACAGGAGATCATAATATCTTTCCCAAAGTGTTGTGCTCTACTAGGCATTACATAATAGCATCACTATTCGCATATTGTGCATTTCCATCTAGTTGCATCACTTAAGGTTAACGGTGTCTATTGCTTGACGACGGTTAACTGGAAATTATAATGACAAAGCGTGAATGCAGTAGTGGCAGGCAGCAACAGAGCTAGAAGAGAGGAAATAAGCAAAAACCTCTTTCTCTACTAAATACGTATGTATAGTGGTCGCTGTCTTTTTCGTCGTCTTCTTAAAGTGAGTGTTTTCTTGCCTCGTCTCCTTGAATAAACATTTCACTTTTTCGTGGCAGTATTGGTATGGTGGGAAGACAAACCATTTTCTCTCTCCGTTTCTACTACTATCACTATGGTCATGTTGTAGAGAAAAATGAGAAAATAAGAAGAGATATAGACAATATTGTAGCAACTTAAGGAATTTCGTTGCCTGGATGGAATAAAGAGTTTATGTACGTATTCTTTGTGCCGTATAGTTTACTCCAAATCATAATATCGTCTCTTGGCAAGTAGAGGTAGAAGTCGTAGTAATTTTGAGATTTTCGCAAACAGCTACTTTCTAATGACTGGTGGTGTAGCCAAAACTAAAAGTTAAAAAGGTTTCGTTCGTGGGCTTCCCGAGTTAGACGTTTTCCGTATTCCTCTTTTATATCGACATGGTGGTGGGCGTAAACTGGGTTGTCAGTCAGTTTGAATGAGTAGAAGTAATAGTAGAAGCAGCACAGAGGAAAGCCGTATTAGTAATAGAAAGTATAAAGAAAACTGTTTAATATTGTACGCCACCAATAGTACAAGTAGCGCTGCCACCGCGCCTCACTTTCACATTATTATATATGCCACGAGGAATATCTATCTACACGCTTTGCACTCATGATTGCGCTGGGTGGCTTCAGGATTATTATATAAGAACCGGGAGTTTACCGGCTTTGTCATGTCATGCCCTTCTATGTCGTGTGGTGTGGTTCGGATAATGATACTCTGTAAAGTAGCATCCTGTGTGCTTTTGCTCTTGTGTACTAGCTGATGCCTCTAGCTCTTACTACGCTTATGGATGTATTAAATGAACGTTATTATTACTATCCATGCATAATTTTCTAGAAAGAGAGAGAGAGAGAGAGAGAGAGAGAGAGAGAGAGAGAGCGACACATACATGGAGAAAATGAGTTCCTTTCCATTCATTCACCCAGAGCACGGAATTTTATGCCTGTGTAAGGAAGTAAAAGTTCTTGCTCTTCGTAAAGTATACGTATCTACATTTATATTACACGATATTTTTCTACAAATAAATGCCTAGTTGCTTCAAACAGTTCAAACTGAAGCAACACTTTGTCTGCAGTCGGTCGGTCGACTCGTATTAAAAGTGTTTTTCTGTTCCTTGTGCCTCTTTTTTCGTTCTCGGCTCCGTTAAAGAAAGCATTTTAGTTACGTCTCAGATGAAAAAATCGTATAGGCAAAAGGGTTAGAAAATAACAACGAGCTCTATTCTGTCCGTGACTCTGTATACTGACTACTACACCACCGAGATCAGTTTTCGTTTTTACTGGTAGTGATGTTGGTGGTGGCGCGGTGGTAGTGGTAATAAAATGGAGGAATGTGTAGTCAAAGCACGTATGAATTTTGTTTCCGGACCATGGCACCTGCTGTCTTGAGTTTGTATAGAGTCGCTGGATGACTTGATATATAAAATGTACACTCATTGAGCCTTATTTCTGCTCCTGAAGATACGATATTCTCTGCCGCTGTTCCCATTTTATCTATCCTTTACTATAACTTGCTACTACGTTTCGTACTACCCGTTTTCCTTGGTTAAGCGGCATGCGTGCTTGCATTATAGTTTTAAGTGGTTCGCCTGTACTGTCAGCGTTTTTATTGATACGATATCATCAGCAGCAATCGGCGGCCTGAAATACCTACATGAAGATGTAAACTACTAGTATTTTTATGTCGGGGGATCCATGCACCAAGTTGCCCAAACAGAATAATATTGTCCATATTACATCATGTATATACGATTGTCATGGATGGTTATGGTGTTATATTTAAAGTTGTTGCTAAATCGAAGTCTCGCGATTATGTCAATTTTATATTGTTGCTGTATCGTATTACATTCTCAATTACATTATTTAACCTTATCCTTTTACAGTAGTACCAGTTAAAAATGCTACACGTTATGAATCGAATGGATTGAGTATTGAGCTACCTTGAATGAGTATTTAGGGTACTAATACTATGAAAAACATATTTATTTATTTGAACATTCGCATGAGTTTCAGATAGATTTCAGATGACAATGTTTGTTAATCATGTTTCTGCAGGGTTCCATACAGTAGGTAAGATTAGGCATTCAAATTAAAAATTACTCATTGACCCAAGCATATAGGTTTTCGTCTTGGCAAATTAAAAAACACGGACCAAAACATATATATAACATGAAGTATATTTTATGTGCAGTTAACTGGCTGAGTAATATAATATGTTATATACAATCTCTGTCGTTTCTGGCTGATTCATTACAACCGTATTCCTATCTCAGATTTATTTGAATTTAAGTTTTGATAGATAACCCAAAAATGATTACAAAAAATGATGACCGGAGGCCGCTGCTGGAATTGATTTTTAAACTTAAAATTGCTGTCCAGTATTTTGATGGCTTATGGGGCTCTTTTACTTTTTGTCTTCTCATACTTCGTGCTTTCATGTAATTTTTAAGATGACATGAAAGCAATTTTTATGCGTCGTCATATTTTATGAGGTAACACCAATATGCTTTTAATTTCCTCTTAATTGTCTGTTGAACAGCTTCTTTGTTTCTTTTTCATCATTACTACATATATTACATTACAATTTACCATTCTTTAATGTTTTACATTTCCTCAAATATTACGTCGTACACTGTGTAAAAACAGGTCTGATAAAAAGTGATTAGATTTTTTAAATTACAAAACAGTTCCCCTCAAAGTGATTTGTAAAGACAGGTGATAGATTTGTTACGACAGGTAAAATGTTTTAAAACTTTTTACGAACACCTGAGGCAACATAGTGATGTTAATTATTTTCATGTTGATAGCGTGTAAACTATTTTGTCTGCGCAACTTTTACTCGAACTTAAACTCATGAAATGCTAATAAAATCGTTTCAAATGCCATCATATACATCATGTTAACTTGAAAATTGATTCAAAAGGCATGTTTTCTATTAGCGCTGAAGAAGCAAAAATTTAATTTTGAAAGTTACTTTAAACTATCCTAATTAACGAGAATGTTGAATGTAATGAAATAAAACGACAATTACAACTCTGATCGCAAACCCATTGAAAAATCACTCAACAGGCACGACGAGTTGTAAACATTGAAGTGAAGCAGACTCTGCACTCACGAAACCTTTCTGTTTATTACGCAAACCTAAAACATGTGTATATTTTAGCCAGTATTGAATTTTCCTTTCACAGCATATTTTTATTTTGTCAATCTCTCCCTCTGTATTTAACATCAGAAGAAGTAAAGTGGAATTACGAATCATTCAAACTTTCTGACAAGTGCGTGTACAAAATGTTTGTATTAGGTATGTGTAATAATAATACATTAAGCTTATTGTTTATTTTACCTTGCATTCAGACTTATTTACCAGTATATCTGTACTACACTACGTCATGCGTCAGTGTAAGTAGAAATCTGCTTAAGTTCGAGAAAGCCTACAAGGAAAGGAATAGAGCGTAAATATTATAAACATCCAGAAAAATCTTCAAAAGAAAAGCCATATTCACCCAGAAAAAGCTCCACTCTTCGACAAAATGAGCTGGCATCGCATCGCTGGGTTGTGTAACAATGATGTAGAGGAGCTATGTTACGTAGGTAGCATCGAGTCACCGACACGTCCTTCTTCATTCTGTTTTCTGCTCTCCCATGAAAACAGCACAAGAGTAATACATAGGAAGGGTTTTTTTACAATCATGCCACTAAAAAAGAAAACCTGAAGTAGCATATCTCCTCTTCTAATCTTCGTAAAAAGGGCACGATACAGCAAACTAAGTACCAGTACTACAGTAGTAGTGTGCGTGATAGTAAGTCCTCAAATATTCAAATGTTGTAGGATTTTTTCCAAAAAACATAAAGATGAAAGAAAAGGCCGACTTTGGAAAAGTGGAGATTCCCTGCTGCTATCTAATACTGTCATATATTCAATACACACGTTCTATATATAAATATGTGCCTGGTCCTCCAGCAGGAGAAACTTGTATAATATAAAGGTACTGATTATGTAACGTTGTGTGAGCGAGTTTGCTTGCTGCTTTTTCTGATAACTGTCTCTCCTTTTCCTCTCTTCGTCGCTTCTTTTTTTACTTTGTGAAGCATTACTCAGTTCTCTATGAACTGCTGCTGCTACTCAAAAATACTTATGAAAAAGAGGGATGGATGATATTATGCATACATTTAGATTGTCTCTCTAGAAAGATGATATTGTACACATGAAGGAAAGGATGAAGGAAAGATGACGACAAGCAAGATGATGAGAAGATGATTACTAAGATGATGGGAATAGAAAGAATTCTTTGTTACTGGCAAAATAGGAAGGGAAAAGGTTACGTGCGTATCATCATACTACAGTGTTTAATATGTAATGTGTATTTAAAATATATAGGCAAATTCTCTTGAACCCCCGATGACAACCAAGCACACAGGGAGTTTTTAGCTGATTGTGACTGTGAATTATTATTATGAAAAAAATATGTGTATAATATGAAGAACATAACATCGGAAGGAAATTTCTATTCATGCAAATCAGTTCTAATACTCATCATCATCATCAGATCACCGTGAACATCATCAACTAGAACGTGGGAGCTTTCTCTTGTATGCATGGATGGGAGTAATCGTTTTTCCTGGTTGTATTCATTGCAACACACACGGTACGCTAAGCGGCAGACTTTTTTACGGTACTACGACAGCGACAAAGCACGATGGTGGAACGATATGGGTGGTGGCAATGAGCATAGAGAAGAATACAATTTTTGGGATCTTTCTCTAAAAAGAGAGTGTATTATTATCATCATCATTATTATTATGAAATGTGAAGCAGTATGAAAAAAGTTATAATGTATGCATTACTATTATCAAAGAGAAAAAAGCGCTGTGGAGAGAAACATTGGTTTAACTTGGTTGTTAGAGAAACGAAAATGCAGCAACTGCTGCTGTCCTGTGTATGCATATACTTATTTATAGAGACACTCTTAACTATAGAAAATTTTATTACTTATTTTTATTCTCTTACTCATTCACTCGCTTTCGTTTGCCTCCTCATCCTTTTTTTCAGAGAGGGCGAGAGCGAGAATGATGATTATGATGACGAGGCTTTCTTTTTTGTGTGTCAGTGAACTTCTCTTTCATGTGTGTATACTGAACTCACCGATGAAAGGAATAGAAATACTCCTCTTGTCTCTTTCAATATTCCAACAAGAAAAAATGACCTTATGCAGATGTATTCAAAAGAGGAGTTGGAAAGTGAGACAGGTACACTGCTGCCACAGAAGGGCATGCAGTTAGCTGGCAGCATCACACATTCTTCATTTCATATGGTATGTAATAACTGCAGCCAGTAGAGTGGTATAGTGATATGGCATGTAACAGATCCCTTCAATTTCACTTTTTTGATGTGAAGAGAAGGAACAAAAAGAAAGTATCACCGGCAGATATACATGAGAAGGAGAGAGGGCGAGATGGAGGAAAATGAAACGCGGAAAATGGAAAGAAATGAAAAACGTTGCGACCACGGTGCTTGTGCAATGCTAGTAGTGTGGATCATTCGTGTGGAAAGGCAAGCAAGGCAGGCAGGCTCAAGCTGTCATCTTTTATTATTCTGATTCAGAAAAGTAGCAGTAATGCTTGTGCTTTTTTATTCGGAGGAAAGAGAAAGATAATTTTTATGCAAGTTTCAATGTTCAGGAAAAACTTCTCGATTCATGCATGTACACTTGACTAGGTAATATCGCTCTCCTTTGTAAATCTAGTTTTGGCTTTTCTTTGTTCTCCTGCTAGTTACTGTTCTATTGTGTCTATATAAATAGGGGAAATCGAAAGCAAAGGTGTTTACATAACTTCAATGGTATATGGAATTGGAAAGAGCGGTGATGACAATGTTCTATTTAGTTGATGGTTTGCTCAGCATATTATATGAAATGTAAATGCCACAAAAATGGTGATGATGTAAGTAGGCCGGATGGTGAAGAACGTTGCGAAGGAGCTGGAGAGTATGGAAAATGAGGGAAAATTCCAATTTCGTGACTTTGTTTTCCTCCTTTTACACTATCCCTTCTCCTCTAGAAAATAGGGTGAACAGGGGTACATTAGTATCTGTCCAGGAAACATGATTGGAAAAGCTACTCCGGTGCGATATTTACTTTTATACTGATGATAAATTAATCTTGTTCCAGTAGCGACAGGAAAAGCTGTACACAGGCTATAACAAGATATATAACTGAATATAAAACCTGTTGGAGAATTTTATTGAGAGAAAAGGCTTCCACCAAAAGAATAAGAATAACATGAATGGCAATGATCGTGATGATCATGACGGATCACACAATATGAGAACAGTGAGGAAATTACAATAATAATAATAGTAACAGTAGCACATTCGGTCGTTATTTCCCGAGTCTACACACTATGAATAGTGCACATTAAAACACCATTAGTTATTAACCATTTTATCAAAAATCGAATTTTATTTAGTTGACTTAATCAGCAAACTGCTCGCCCATTCTCAACTCACTGAACGACTGAACAACAGAAAAAAATGATTTGTATTCCTTCATCATTTCTCATGCATCCTACTCGCACGACATTATCTTTCCGAAGGAAATGTGGATCAACTATTTACAAACTTGCTGTTATCCATTATTCCTTTCTTTGGAGAAGCGACTGCTAGAAATATAAGTAGCATAGAGATATACAAGTTTTACTACTCCCCTCTCGGTTGTTGGTAGAAAATTACACATTTTCTTTCATGTATATGCTTGTGGAGATGAAAATCCGGTAGGATTTTGGTAATCATTACTGTAGTCTATG